>MJUT01049977.1:136025-164176 GCA_002080005.1 Gigantidas platifrons | reverse complement strand
ATTTCAAAGGATTTACTAATTGTGCGAATTGCTTGAATTAATTAAAAAAACAAAACTTACTGATGCATAGTGGAAAATATATCGACAAAGTGTTAATTTTTATCTTAACAGACTGACTGTGTTTGTATTAAGTAATTTTTTTTCAAGCAAAAACAAAATTCTATTTAGTTTGTCAACCAAATATCAAATGATTCGTTAATAATCTGAAATGTTCTGATTAGATGTTAATATTTCTTACCTTTAAAATTAAATATATATTACCTCCCTTGGTAAACATACATTGATACAGGTAATGCAAACGTAGATATGTCACTGGAAATACCATGACTGTCACTGTGTCTATACCTCTGTTGGTGGATTATTACTGTCACTGTGTCTATAACTCTGTTGGTGGATTATTACTGTCACTGTGTCTATAACTCTGTTGGTAGATTATTACTGTCACTGTGTCTATAACTTTGTTGGTAGATTATTACTCTCACTGTGTCTATACCTCTGTTGGTGGATTATTACTTTCACTGTGTCTATACCTCTGTTGGTGGATTATTACTCTCACGTCGGTCAAGACCTGGAGAGGTCACATTCACTGTGTCTGTACCTTTGTTGGTGGACTAATAATAAATAATAATAATGTCTATACCTCTGTTGGTGGATTATTACTGTCACTGTGTCTATACCTCTGTTGGTGGATTATTACTGTCACTGTGTCTATACCTCTGTTGGTGGATTATTACTGTCACTGTGTCTACACCCATGTTGTTGGATTATTACTGTCACTGTGTCTATACCGCTGTTGGTGGATTTTTACTGTCAACGTGTCTATTACTCTGTTGGTGGATTTTTACTCTCACTGTGTCTATAACTCTGTTAGTGGATTATTACTGTCACTGTGTCTATACCTCTGTTGGTGGATTATTACTGTCACTGTGTCTATACCTCTGTTGGTGGATTATCACTGTCACTGTGTCTATTCCTCTGTTGGTGGATTATTACTGTCACTGTGTCTATACCTCTGTTGGTGGATTATTACTCTCACGTCGGTCAAGACCTGGAGAGGTCACATTCACTGTGTCTATATCGCTGTTGGTGGACTAATAATAAATAATAATAATGATAAACATTTCTATAGCGCCCTATATAACAATAAAATCACTCTAAGGCGTTTTCCATACATGATACATGATACAAGGAAAGATTAAAAGAGCTGCAACCACTTAAAATAGATATGGTCACAATTAAATATATTAGTTGGAAAAAATAAAAGATCTAAAATGTTAAAAGTTATAAATTAATATGATACGAAATTATGTTAAAAATGAGTAAGTCAGTTAAAAGTACTGTTGAAATGGTCATAAAACAATTTTTCTATAATAAATATCTTTACGAAGACAACCAAAATATAATCACAGAACATATTCAAAAATAAAAAAATGAAAAGAGGAAATAAGCACTAGGAATGAACAAGTTAATTAAACGCAAGCCCATAAAGATATGTCTTCAATTGTTTCATAAAACACTGGACAGATTTGGAGTGACGAACGTGCACAGGGAGACCATTACATAAGGTAGCTGCAGCATGATTGAAAAGTATTTCACCATAAGTTGTTGTTCGGACGTGAGGTAATTCAATTCTTAAACTTCCCTCAGATCGTAGTGTCTGAGTTGTTGTCTTGAGAGTCAAAAGTTCCTGTAGATACTCCGGAGCAGTTCCTTGCAATGAAGTGTAAGTAACGACAAGGATTTTGAATTTCGGCCGGAATTCAACAGGGAGCCAGTGCAGATCAGCGGGAATAGGTGTAATGTGATCCCTTTTTCTAGTTTTTGTGACAAGACGGGCTGCAGTGTTCTGGACTCTCTGTAACCTGTCAATAAGACATTTATTAACACCGAAAAGTAAACTATTCGCATAGTCAAGCCTGGACGTAACTAACGAATTTACAAGAGTTTTGCAAGCAGCCGTAGAGACAAACCGTCGGATTCGTCCAATGTTGCACAGATGGTAATTACAAGATTTTACGATAGACGCAACTTGCATAGTAAGATGTCTGTCAAAATAAACACCAAGGTTACGTACTGATGTGCCACTATTGATGACACTTTCTCCTACTTTAAGGTGGAAAATTGGCACGTTCTTCGATTGATGCTTTGATGAAAATACAATCAATTCCGTTTTATCCTGGTTAAATTTCAGAAGATTATTTGACATCCAAGTACCTATTTCGTCCAAACATGCCTCAAGTCTTTCGAAATAGTTGTTCCAGTCATCAAGTGGTTTAATTATCATGTAGACATGTTTGTCATCCGCGTAGCAATGAAATTTGAAGCCATGACGACGACATATATTTCCAATAGGTCTCGAAAAAAGGCAATAGAATTTGGGTCCGAGAACTGAACCTTGCGGAACCCCAAATGGAAGATAACTAGCGTCCGACCTATCCGATCCTATAACGACTCGCTGGAGCATGTCGGTAAGATATGAACGTATCCAATTTTGTGATTGTCCATCTATCCCATAAGAAGTTTCGAGACGTTTAAATAATATTGAGTGAGCGATTACATCAAATGATGCTGATAGGTCCAGTAATACCAGCACCGCTGATGATTGTCCATCCAGGGCGTCCATGATGTCATGGTTAACGCGGAGGAGAGCTGTCTCAGTTGAATGACGTGGCCTATATGCTGATTGTAAAGGATCGCGAAGCATGTTGTTGTCAAGATGTTGATCAAGACGCTTAGCCACTACTTTTTCCAACACTTTAGAGATGAAAGGAAGATTAGAGACTGGTCTATAATTCCGAAAAACTTCCTTATCTAGCCCAGGCTTTTTCAACAATGGTCTTACTAGCGCCTCTTTAAATGTTGACGGCACTGCTGATTGTTCAAGCGAAGTGTTTATGATGTTGCTGATAAATGGAACTACAGCATCAACATTTTGTTTCAAAATGTAAGTCGGAAGAGGTTCAAGTTTACATGCCTTGTTCGGTGATTTGCTTATGATTGTCAAAACTTCGTCGTTTGTTGTGCGATTGAAACAAACCAAGGACTCACCACTGAACGGAGTGTCTTCAACCAAAGATAATTATCTGTTAGAAGAATCTTGCTGACTCAGTACGTTTCTGATGGTGGCGACTTTATTGATAAAAAACTGTGCAAACATGTTAGACAGTTATGTATTGGATGTTGAGGATGGTAGAACAATTTCCTGTTGTTTACCCATTAATGTATTTGACAGTTTAAAAAGCTGTTTGTGATCACTACCGCAATCCTCGATCTTCTGTGAAAAATAGTCTTGTTTAGTTTGATGTAAGAGTTTCCCAGTTAAAAAACACTTATCGTTATCTCTCACGTCGGTCAAGACCTGGAGAGGTTACACTCATCACTTGTAATAAAATATACGCTATTTTTTTAATTATTTAATTTTTTTATCATGGTCCTAAAATCTCGATTAACTGTTTAACGTAAAGTGACCAGTTATAAATATGACAAGATAAAAAAAACGACATGTTGAATAAAAATGTGAGACAGTCAATGTCTAGATGTTGTGATTGCAACAATTCAAATAGAAAATAAGTCATATGTCTGGAAGTTTGACTTTTTAAGACAACTAGTATATAGTCTTAACATGTTGCTGTTCTACTCATTGACAGATGTTGCGGAGTAATGGAGTAATTGGTCCGTGCTGTCTCAAATTTTGAAATTTATCAATTACTAATGCAACGTAATAAATTATATATCAAGAAACAAATATATATATGACACTATTTAAAGAGGAGGTACCAGTAGGTATTAGGGGCCGTCATGGTCGTGATCACATGGTAGTTAGATTTACAACTATCTGTGTAATCAGTACCTTTCACCACTAAAGATGTGAGTTCGAATCCTGTTCATCACGAGGTGTACTCGATACAATAGTATGTGATAAAGTGTGTCAGCAACTTACATCAGGTCGGTGGCTTTCTGCGGGTACTCTGGTTTCCTCCACTAATAAAACTGAAAACATAGTATGTATCGACTAGAGTAAGTTGATTCGTACTCTTAGATATTAAAATAAGCTATTAGTTAAATACAATATATTACATAGTAATCTGTCAAAACAGCATAATATTACAATCTACTGTTCTGGTCCAGATGTTATAGGTTGTTATACGCATCTGTCACTATTTAAAGAGGAGTTACTGATAGTTATCTACGTCCTTTCATTGGAGTTAATAGTGCAAGTTAATTCCTATTGTCTGAGATACTGATTGATTTTTATTGATTTATTTTTGGTGTTTAACGCCACTTTCAGCAATATTTCAGCTATATCATGGGGACCAGTTTTAGTTCTGGAAGAAACCGGAGTACCCGGAGAGAACCACCGGCCATGGGCAAGCAACTATTAAACTTTATCACTTTAGGCTGCGAGTCGAGGTCACCTTTTTTGCAATTTACAAAGCCGGGCACGAACCCACACCGTATTGGTGATAGGCTTGTGTGAATTGTTAGATAATCCAACTACCTAACCCATTGAGCCACCCGGTCCCTGTCTGAGATACTGAAAAATGTTATTAATTAAATTCAATACAGCTGGACATACACAACACACAATATTACATTTGTATGCAAGTCGCCTCACTATTACACATGATAATATATGACTGTAATAGTTACACATCTTGCATGTTTTTTTTTATTGTAGACTACATCACATCACGTGATACATCTTTATCGTTATATCAGTTTTTATGTCATGATATTGTTGGTAGGGAAGAAACAGTAAAAACAAAGAGAACGTTTAATTCAATCAGAGACCATCTAGGAGGCAGTAAAAATTGTATTACAATAACAAGTGGAAGTTTTGGTGAAGGACTTGAAATGAAAGGCAGCGATATAGACATAATGTATGTTATACGATATGTACATGTGTATGAGGACATTAATAAGGTACGATTTAATTCTGGGGAAACGTCTTTTGTTATGGATATGGACGCCTGCAAACTGGGATTTACGCAGCTTCGACTGGTTCACTGTAACCACACTCGTATTTTACAATGGTGTAAACAAGTAGGGAATTATATTTATTTGTCAAATGGGCTGTTAAAATCTGCCTTGGAACATAAAAGACTACCTTTTAAAATGCACGGGCCTTGTGTGTCAGACATGGATGGTAAGGCAGATTTAACGATATGTTTCCATTCAAGAGAATGGATATCACCTGCTCACAAATGGATAAAAACACCTAACAGTTCCTGGCCGAGTAGTGAGATAAAGTCTAAGATAATAGATCATGGAGTTCTCTTTGTTCCAATCGGATGTAAAGGATCTAAAAACGAAGATATCGAATGGCGTTTTTCCTTCTCTGTAGGAGAAAAACTATTGATATACTCTTTCACTCACGTACAGTTGATTTGTTATGCTCTCATGAAAATTTTATTAAAAGACGTTATTGATAGCCAAGATGACTGTAAAGATCTTCTTTGTTCATATTATATAAAAAATATTATATTTTGGGTATCAGAAGAATTACCGTTATCAATATGGCGACCTGGAAATCTCATATCTTGTTTCATGAGATGCTTTGAAAGACTGCTTTATTGTGTTGAGTATTCAATGTGTCCTCATTATTTCATTCCGGGAATTAATATGTTTGAGAATAAAATAGAAGGAAACGAACAACAAATCTTGTTAGGACGTTTAAATATATTGTACAGTTACGGATGGAGTTGTATACTTCTGTCTAAACAATTATCAAAGTATCGAGTAATTAGTAACAACAGACTTTCCGCCAGTAATGAAAGAGTGGAATATATCAAAAGTATATTATTAACCAAATCGATTAGTCTGCCGTTAGCAGAAGAAGGAAACATATCATTTACTCGTTATTGTCAGTCACCAAAATTAAAATCATACTTGCATTACTTCATGTCGTTGAGATATAGTATGGCAGCTCAACATATATATGTTGGGGATCGTATTAAAAACAAAACCCAATACAATCAATACCAGACATGTCTTAGTTACCTACTATACTGCATACAGCACGATTCTGTGTCATGTTGGTTACTGTTGGCCTCGTTTTACTACCGTATGAAACATTACAATACGGCTCTTCATATTGTTTCATATGCAGTATCAAAGTGTACAACAGAAAAATTCTACTATCAACAGAATCTATCGAACGAACAATATACATTAATTAAAACTAAAACTATACAAAGTATCAGTATAACACGTGTATTAAAACTATTACTTATTAGATTTGTCTCCTTCAGAAAACAATCTACATTGATTCCTGAAGAATTAGAATTAGAAGTTGCATATATTTCCTATTGTCTACCACCTGTAGCGTATTCACATTTCTTACACTTCCTCTGCAATTATCATCTGAACAATGTAAACCAGTGCTATAACGCCATAGCAGATCTCCAACTTACAATATCAGAAGATTATTTTATATTGAATAATGCACAGAAATCTAACTCGTACAACTGTCTTGGAATAGCTTATGAACTTATTGGAAATTATGAATCAGCTGTCCAGGCGTATCATCAGGCTATCGAACTTAACACACATGTGAAATGTGCTTCATATAGACTGTTTATGATGCAGAAGATAAACACTATGCGGTAGTTAAATCTCTCACATTATTAAATTACAGATCATGATATACAATAACGTTGTTAGAATAATAAAAATAAAGCACGTCGGTCTTCATTCACTATTATACATTATACTTTATTTTTCAAATGGGAACGGACCGAGAGAAATGTGTGCAATATTTACTGAAGCACAGAAATGCAAATTATATTTCTGGAATTTTAGAATTTAAGAAAAAAATATATGAAAGCTTGCTTTCAGTTTCAAATATTTCTAGTGTCATTTGGTTTTCATTGTAGATATATCAAGTTCATTTGTCTTTGTTTCTTTTGTTAATCATAACAATAGATGATATAACTATTGCTCAGCTCATAACAGCTGTAGACAGAGGAACTATGTTTGTAAAGACTGTATGAGTCAATGCAAAGTGATTCTGTGGAAGGGAAAGGGACATAACCCTGTTATTATCACCGATTGTGATGATTTATATTTAATGAGGAATACCCGTGCGTCACTCTACATTTTTTCTAGTTTTCAAAATTATTATAAACTGTGATGGCATTGTCTGACAGAGTAATAACCGTGCGTGACTCTACTGTCGCGTAGTTATCTAAGTTAGTATGAACTTTGATGGCATTGTCAGACAGAGTAATAACCGTGCGTGACTCTACTTTCGCGTAGTTATCTAAGTTAGTATGAACTTTGATGGCATTGTCAGACAGAATAATAACCGTGCGTGACTCTACTGTCACGTAGTTATCTAAGTTATTATTAACTGTGATGGCATTGGAACTGTGCATTATACTCATATTTCTTATAGATTACAAATATATGATTGAAGTCGCTTGTGTATAATAAAGGAACATCAATTGTGCGTAACTCAAACATCTCCTTGATCTCGTTCATCATTGTGATCGCGTGTGATTCTCACATTTTCAGATAGACTAGAAAAATAATATATTGATAGTGAAGCAAAAATAAATCGTACATAACGCTACTGTCTCACAGATTGTAAAAAATGTCCTGTGATTTTTTTTTCTGATGGAGAAATAAACAGTGAGTGACATTCTCCTTCTTATAGATTGCAAAAACATAAACAAATCATTAATGGTGATGCCGTATAATAAATGAGGAATAAACTGTGTGTGACTTTGCTGTCTCGTTGTTTGTAAATTGGGATGAACAGTGATTGGAAATACACTACTGTTTTCTGTAAAGAACATTAACATAGGTCTAATGTGTATTGCATGCTAACAAATCTTTCAATAGCTAACGAAGGATGGTGTTGTTTTTTATTTGTTCAAATTACATCAACCAGTTTTACATGAGGTGGTATTTTACTCATTTAGTAACAAAGGATATGAATGTAAATGAACATAAGAAACTATCCAATATTACACTTAGACACAAATTAAAGGAACAGTTTGTAATGAGAAATGATACTGATGTAAATTATTAATGAACATGAGAGACTATCCACCATTACACTTAGACATAAATTGAACAGCTTTTAGTAAGAAAGGATATAACTGTAAATAAACATGGGAGACTATTCAACATTACACTAATAATGAATTCAAGTAAAGGAACAGCTTGTAGTAAGAACAATATTAAGTTATTGGATAGGTAAGACTACAGCACCATGTAAATAGCTTGAAGGTAAAACAAAAGGGCCAATCAGAGGTCTTAAATAGAAGATGGACAGACAAAGAAAGGGTCAATCAGAGGTCTTAAATAGAAGATGGACAGACAAAGAAAGGGTCAATCAGAGGTCTTAAATAGAAGATGGACAGACAAAGAAAGGGCCAATCAGAGGTCTTAAATAGAAGATGGACAGACAAAGAAAGGATCAACATAAGAATGCCGTTGTTTTTTTATTTATTCAAATATGAGGTCTGGCATTTTACTCATTTAGTAAGAAAGGATATGAATGTAATTGAGCATAAAAAAGCTTTCCAGCATTACACTTAGAGAGAAATGAAAATATGGAACAGCTTGTAGTAAGAAAATGTATTGATGTAAACGAAAATGAGAGACATTTCAACATAGCACTAAGACATAAATTAAAGAAAGTGAATAGTTTGTAATAAGACGGGATATTGATATAAATGAACATGAGAGACTATCCAACATTAAAGGAACAGAAAGGATATGGATAAAATGTTCTTACTTTACTCAAACAGTATTTAGGTTGCATGATATGTAAGAACTACAGTACATAGTAAATCATTCTTTCCTTACAAACAGTAGTTAGGTCATACTACATGTACGAATTAATGTACGGTACGGTGTGAATATTTCTTACTCTTCAGGACTACAGTACTGCTTAAATGGCTATTACACTTTATTGATTATCTACAAAACCCTACACATAAAACTAAAACTTGACCAACACTAGTTATACTAAACAGAGGATGTGAACTCATGTGCACCGGAAGGTAAGCACTTCCTGTTTCACTAGAGGCCTCAGTCGTGCTACTGTTAAACGATACGGACATCATCTGATAGGGAAATAGTTCAGGACATCAGCAGACGTAGATAAACACAACTACCACACATGAAACATGAACCCTATTATTAAAAATATCGAACCGGAACATTGTGTTTACAGGTAAATTGAGCGGGCATCACTAAGCATGGTACATTTTGTACTTAACCTACTGCCACTTAATTTCAACGGTATACAGCCAGTGACTTTATATCATATAAAAGTATACAGGCAGTCTCTATATATCACAGCAATGTATGTAGATAATGACTATGTGACGGCAACATATAATTAATTTACTAGACGTCCATTGTTTATGAAACATTATGACAAGACAGATCAAACAGTGAAAACTATTAACAAAACCAACAATCAGCTTCCATTGTAACTAATCTCACTGAAAACAAAAATATCACGACATATGAAGTTGGAAATCCAGGTCCTGGCTTGGGACAGTCACAAAAACGAGGTGGGGTTTAACAGGTTAATGGGATCCCGACCCTGTCCTCTTGATATTTGAATCTTTAATGGCAATCACTGTATAAACAAACAATAAAAATACTGCACGGATTCGCTTCCAAAACGAAAGGACCACATAGTATGATCTATATTGGTGTGAAAAATACAATCGTTTGCCAAGATGAGTTTGAAGATACCAAAGGGGTAATTATAATTCGTAAATCGACGAAGGACAGACAACACAATGGCAAAAAAGGATAAAAGGACTAACAGCGATCTATCTAAAAACCATACATCTAAATATAAACATCGAGTAACACGAACCCATTTCAAACCGGGGATGAACATATCAAAACTCAACAAGGAATACAATATGTGTGTTGAGTAAGACGCTCCAATAAGTAAGGGTCGTCGTGTTCGTGATCGTATGGTGGGTGGATTTACAACTACCTGTTAAATCAGTGCATATCACTACGAAAGTTGTGAGTTCGAACCCTGTTCGTGGCGGGGTGTATTCGATTCAACGCTAAGTGATAACTTTTGTCAGTGAACTGGGACAGGTCAGTGGTTTCCTCCACCAATAAAACTGTTAGCAACGATATAACTGAAACATTGAATGCACATTTTCTGTATATTGTAAACATGTTCTTGTTTTCCCAGTTTAAGACCACTACTATCGGCATATCTCCCACGACGATCGAAAGTATCACTTGTGTTACCATGGTAACACCAATATATCCGATAGCAAAGTAAGATATTCTGTCATCCTTTAAGGCGGTAAATGTACGTATATGTCATTTTCCTGTCAATGGTCAATGGTGATTTTATAGCATCAACAAGAAGAGACCAGGTGATAGAGCATATCCATTGCGAGTGCAAAAAAGTTTTAAACTATTGTATATGAAAACACTTAACATACTCATATTGTCCATTATTATTGTAGAATTAAACGTCATTTGGGAATAAAGGGGCAGTGATTTATATCTTTTATTCTAACATGACCTCCTTCTTTCGCTTTGTAGAAAAAACGGTCGATTTATCGATGGTATAATCTCATTCGCACATGCGCCGGTGAATGTGACTGACTTTTCCATTGGCAGCATAAATTGTGTGCGACATTTTCTGCAAGCGTAAATATAAATTACCGTCTTCCAATGAAAGCATACTACCGTATTTGTACTCTTAGACATATCAGAATCGGAATAAATCATGGAAGCCAGAATGTGTATTGAGTTTTAACATGGGTTGGCGGATATTACATAAATTTTATCCATCGCCTCTGGCTCGGGATAAAATACTAATATCCGCCAACCCATGTTAAAACTCCCAACACATTTTGACTTCCATGATTTATTTCTTAAATAAGAATCACTTAGTAGAATCTCTAGTTTTTGTAATAGTTCGGTTTTTCTGATCATGTGCTTTTTTCTTCTATTTTTTTACAACTTTATTCATATAATGTTACATAGTGTTATATCATTTCACAATCGTCATCATGTTGATTACACTTCTGTTACCATGAAAAAAATAATGTTCTTAGAATTGATATATTTATCTGATATTTCCCGAATCGCATCAGGAATGTTTGAAAGTACCAAATGAGTGATCAGAAGCCGTAAATCATAAGATATACGATACAAAGTTCAACGGAAAGGGACAAAAAGACAAACAATAAACAACAACGCATTACGCCGAATAGTTAAGATTTGAGCAACTCAGACCCCAGCTAAAGGCCGCGGGCTACGGAAGGGTATGTATTTCAGATTTCCGTTGAGTTTGTTTTTGCTTCCTCAAATAGTGTTATTAAGGGTATGCTATTCATACAAAAGTTACTTATATGTCGAACTTTTCGCTATATATATGACAGAAAAATAAGGAAAACTTGTGGCAAAGAAACCTGAGCACCTTAATGGCATCAATACTAAATAAAATCACAAGATGGTGTTTATTGATAAACCGTGAATTGTTGACGTTACACAATGAGAGTTGTAATGTAATATTATCTATTGTCATAGATATCCATTGCTCACTAGTAAAACATACTGATAAAGATGAGTAGCGTCATTGAAAGTTTCAATCAATGTTATAGTTTTTAATCATAAACAACAGTAAAAACTTTGATTATATATACATACATTGTAGGCAGATATTACATTTACTTGTACGAGCTTAAGTAAAGGGATTAAAAGAGAGCATCTGTGCTTATCTGGCCTGTTTATCGACGAGTGCAAATAAATGTTATGTCTACCGATAATTTACGTAAAACGAGTATATCATGCACTGTTAAAATGTTGAAAAACAGCTTTAAAATTATCCCAAAAGGCAGACAAAAGCGTCGTTTAAATAGTTTTCAATGATGTTCTGCTCGACGTCTGCGTTTATACTGTCACTCTTTCTGGCCGTTCTTCAATATGAATCAGTTATCTATTGGTAAGTGACCGCATATAACAAAACACATTTCCAGTCAATGCAATTTTAGTGCTCAAATAGAACAAGATCAGGATAATGTTATACATATAACTATTACAGTTTGGCAGATGATATTACGACATTTTTTTTTACAACGTGATATCTTTTATTAAAATGCTTGCTACAATTAACACATCAAAAGTCCAAGCTCCTTTATGGTGTTTCACTGTTACATCCTGTTTTGATTATCCAGGGATATAATCAGAATTACACGAAATATATGACGACCCCCTATACATATATAGTAGAAGATTGTAATTGTATACCTTGTTGGTAAACGTAGTATTTCCTGTATCATATCAGAATTTCCCACCTTAATTAAAAACAGTGGGTAGGAATCCAGTCTGTCGTTCTTCTAATATATACGTAGATATTTTATAACACAACAAGACGAAATTGAGATGACATTTATGTAAAGCATAATAAATTTATCAAATTACAATATAAAACAAATACTAATCTAAATATATGTAATCTAATCTAAATATATCTAATCTAATATACAACTTTTTGACGTTTAGCTGTCTCCTTTGGATCACAGTATTCTCTGATTTTAAAAAGAAATCTTAGTTGCAATGAAAGACCATGCTCTCACATATCTAATCTGCCGTGTTGAACTTCTGATGCGGCTGACCCAACCGAGCCAGTGTGTACCAGAAGTCGGTGTCAGTGACCAGTGACATGTAAAAGCAGTTAATCAGACCTTGATGCCAACATATCTGTCTGAGTGACCTGACCGAGCCGGTATGCACCAGAAGTCAGTGACATGTTGGGACCAAGACTGATAAAAATACTATCAAGGACCTGCGTCTGAGTACGATATATTTACCCAGAAAGTTGGTTGTGTGAGACCCCTGCTAGAATAAGATAAGAATACTGTGATTATAAAAGCTCAATTATTACGAAATTTGGGATTTTAGTAAAAGACTAAAATATCCCCAATAAAGTCTGTCGCTTCTTCTAATATAAACGTAGATATTTAATTTGGTTCGCACGAAGCGTTTCTGGAATATCCATCATCAGATACGCTCAAAATAACCATCATCAGATACGCTCAAAATAACCATCATCAGATACGCTCAAAATAACCATCATCAAATACGCTCAAAATAACCATTATCAGATACGCTCAAAATAACCATCATCAGATAGGCTCAAAATAACCATCATCAAATACGCTCAAAATAACCATCATCAGATACGTTCAAAATAACCATCATCAGATACGCTCAAAGTCGAAAGGTTAGAAAGCCTAATAATTCTAATAGTTTCGGGAGCAAATATATCAAAGGGACTAAGCAGATAAGACTGGTTGACTAGAAAATAGGATAATATGTCCAAGTTGAACGACATGACTACTGTGGACTGTTGTGTTAGTAGGCTAACACTATAGGGATGGGGGTATGGTGTTTAACGTCACTTTAAACAATATGTCAGCTATATCGTGGCGGTCAGTTTCATTGGTGGAGGACACCGGAGAAAAGAACCTACATGCCGCAAGTCACTGACAAACATTATTACATTATGTTGTATCGAGTACACCTCACCTGAGCGGGATTCGAACTCACAACGTTAGTGGTGATAGGCACTTATTACATAGGTATTTATAAATCCAACTACCATACAATCATGACGGCCCCGGCTAATACCAAAGAAGGCGAACTACCCTGTTATATAAGTGTGTTCGTCTATTACAAACAGATATCATCATGTAGCGTGTTCCTACCATGATATAGCTGAAAAACACTAAACAACACTGACTCGCTCTTATAAATCTTATATATCTTGTATATCTTGTATATCTTCCTATTTATTTTTACTATCCCACTTAAAGTCACATATAAATGTCACAGTACATTGTAGGTCAAATAAATGAAAACACTAAAAAGACATATATATGACGTCATATATATATATATATATATATCATATCCAAGTAAGGATATTAATCTTTATATTAAAAATTGATATATGAAATTTGAATATATTACATCCATCTAATTGATTCAATTCTTTTTACCCCATTTTTGGCCGGGTTACGTGATGCATCACTGATTATGGTATATTGAAATAACAAGCAGACAAGCCAATGGGCCGTCGGGAACAGGGGTAGCTATTTTGTGTGTAATCAACTTTTCATGATGTTTATAAACAAACTTTGCATTTTTAATGACTTTTATATGACGATATTCCATTGTTTACAGATATTATAACTACTATTTCAGCTTGACCATTTTTCAACAACGTTGTCGGCAGTTATTTTGTAAAATAAATACATCCTACAGTTTTGGGATGGTCGTGATCGTATGGTAGTTGGATTTATATCTACCTATGCAATCAGTACCTATCATCACTAACGTTGTGAGTTCTAGCCCCGGCGCCACAAAACTAAAATATTCTGAGAATAAAAATATTCTCAGAATGAAAATGTTTACTCACTTGAGAATAAATCGTCTTTTCCACGCCACAAAACTGTTTTCTCAGATTTGAGAACGTTCTCAGTTGAGTAAAAAAAAAAAATCAACTACCTATGTGGCATTCTTCTTCTTGTCCGGTATATCACTCTTTTATGTTGATTAAACATATTTCAATACTCTAAAATACATTAAAAGTCTGTATATACAAAAAAAAGGGGGGGGGTTTCTTCAGTGCACATTGTGGAAGTCTCCTGTGTGGAAGATAAAGAAGAACTAGTAAACATCGGGAAAAGTAAAAGTGGGTGCATCTGGACCATGGACGAAGAAATGCTGCTTATTGAGCAATCAAAATTAAAAGATGAGGAACTGTGTGGAAAACTGATGGCAGATATCATTGGCATCATCAATAAACTCTATAGTGGGTCCCCTAAACCGATATTTCTCAATATCTCATTATCTCTCATGGTTTCTAAGGAATTACGTCTATCTCTGTATACCCTACGCCTTGGAATTATTGCATTTCTTTCTTTTCTACGTTTCCTTATTATTCTTGACATCATCTTGGATGTTGAGTAAATTACTTAAGCATGGTTTAAGCCATTCTCAAATATTTAAGAATATTCTCAAGCTGAGTACAAACATTTTGCTCAAATAGTTTTGTGGCGGTCAATTTTTCTCAGAATACAAAAAATTAAGAATATTCTCAAGCTGAGTACAAAATTTGTACTCAAATAGTTTTGTGGCGCCGGGGCCCGATCCCACTCAGGCGAGATGTAGTAGATACAACATTACGTGATAAAGTTTGTCAGTGACTTGTGACAGGTCCGTGGTTTTCTCCGGATGCTCTGGTTACCTCCACCAATTAAACTGACCACCACGATATAGCTGAAATATTGTTGAAAGTGGCGTTAAACACCATAAACCAAACCAAACATGATTTAAGTCAAAGAAGACTACATTTTATTAAATATTCCGAATAATTATGACAAAATTATATCAATTCGTAGGCGGTTTAGGTTCATACAAGTTTGAAATACGCAAATGCATGATGTTTACTGTCAACATATTTGAATAGAAACTTCATGTTCAGAGAAATATATAAGACTGTTCATCATTGACGCAATATCGTGTGTAACGTCTGACATACATTTGATTCGTCTTTTCCATCGGTCGTAAAATATATAAGAACCAATACATATCTCTCACATATTTAATATTTATTATACAACTTATTTCATTATACATTATACATATTACAAGTAACAATTATACAAAATAATAAGTTAATTTTACTCTTAATTATTTAAAGATGGCTTCTGTTAATCGTTGGTTATCAATCGTTCATGACTTGTAAATCATTCTCGGTGCTTACTATAAGTAATAGAAAATTAGTGTGTGGCTAAATGTCTTATATTTTCCAATCTATTTGACTGAGGAAAAGGTTCTGAAAAACAATATAAATTGGCAAATAATTTTTCGTGTCAAAAGATGAAAGCATGTTTCAGAAAATGCCGAACGGCATCAGTAGTTAATTACAGGGATAAATGTAAAGTATTTACATTACAGCACAAAAATACCCACAAAAACAAACAACAAACAAAACGACAACAACAAAAAAACATAAAAACAAAAACACAAAAAAAACAAAAAAACCCCAAATAAAACCCTAACAAACCCGAGAGAAGAAGGGGGAACATATTTGATCCCATAAATATTACCCGTTTGAAATCTTAATTACCGAAAATCAGTAAACAGTAACATGTCTACATTCAGCTAATGATTAACCAATTCATGATGGCGAGCACAGATTGTCTGAAGAAATGAATCATAGTTCTTTGTCTGATAACCTCGGATGATAAACTCATTAGCTGTTCATAAATTTCAAATAAAATGAGCAGATTTAAGAATATCGCATCAAATGGGAGTACAGACAATTCATTTACGTGTCAGAAGTGCATGCTCAATAAAGGAGATTTTCCTTTGTAGGAAATCAAAGTCGTGACGTTTATCATACATTGTGTAAGTCCATACTTAAGTCCAAAGACGAAAGTGACATATCAGTGTCAATGTTTCGGTCTGCTCTTTAAGTTGTTTTTCTGTACTGTTTTTTTCTGTCCTATTATGTGTCTATACGTTCTGAGTTCCATGTTGTGATGTCCATTACGACGTCCGCATAAAAGCTATGTATGTTTCGTCTTTGCCCCCAGTTGTTTGTAGGAGGGCTAATGTCTTATTTACGTTATTTGTGTTTGTTTGGTTCGTCTTTGTCCCCAGTTGTTTGTAGGAGGGTTCATGACTTATTTACGTTATTTATGTTTGTTTGGTTCGTCTTTGCCCCCAGTTGTTTGTAGGAGGGTTCATGTCTTATTTACGATATTTGTGTTTGTTTGGTCCAGTCTTTGCCCCCAGTTGTTTGTAGGAGGGCTAATGTCTTATTTACGTTATTTGTGTTTGTTTGGGTAGAGTGGTGTCCAACATATATTGTGTTGTGTTTTTGTTTTTGTTTTGCTTTTCTTCGTCTTGTGTACCCTATGTTGCCAGTTTCTCTGGATTGTCCATTGTTGATTGCCCATTCGATATTCTCTAACATTTATTCCATAAATGGACAACAGATATAAAGCGTGGTGTATCGAGTCATTCGCACTACCTTTTGTTGTTAAAATTCCCCTCGATGGCAGGATATATCCCACAAACTGTAAACCCTTTTATATTTACCTTGCTCTTTTATGATAGATGACCACTATAGATATAATGACAACTAATAGCACAACACCACAGATAACTGGTGCAGCCACCCAAGTCAAACTCGGTGTCTTTTGAATTTTGATACATCCTTGAAAAGAGAAAAGTTTGAATAAAAACGTAGATATCAAATTTAATACGCACGACGCGTTTCTGAAATAACCTTCATCAGGTACTCTCAAAATGGAAAGATTGGACAGTAAACTAATTTAAAGTTGTGAAGCGGTGAATGCACCCGTGTTCACCCCGGATTTTAGTGGAGTTCGTGTTGCTCGCTCTTTAGTTTTCTGTTTAGTGTTTTGTTGATCGTTGTTTCTCCTCTTGTTCTTTTTCTTTTGACCGTTGTATTGTCTGTTCTTTGATTTACGGTTTCTGATTACACCTTTGATCTACGGTTTCTGATTACACCTTTGATCTACGGTTTCTGATTACACCTTTGATCTACGGTTTCTGATTACACCTCTGATCTACGGTTTCTGAGTACACCTTTGATTTACGATTACTGATTACACCTTTGATTTACGGTTTCTGATTACACCTTTGATCTACGGTTTCTGATTACACCTTTGATCTACGGTTTCTGATTACACCTTTGATCTACGGTTTCTGATTACACCTTTGATTTAAGATTACTGATTACACCTTTGATTTACGGTTTCTGATTACACCTTTGATCTACGGTTTCTGATTACACCTTTGATTTACGGTTACTGATTACACCTTTGATTTACGGTTTCTGATTACACCTTTGATTTACGTTACTGATTACACCTTTGATTTACGGTTTCTGATTACACCTTTGATTTACGGTTTCTGATTACACCTTTGACTTACGGTTTCTGATTACACCTTTGATCTACGGTTTCTGATTACACCTTTGATCTACGGTTACTGATTACACCTTTGACTTACGGTTTCTGATTACACCTTTGATCTACGGTTACTGATTACACCATTGACTTACGGTTTCTGATTACACCTTTGATCTACGGTTTCTGATTACACCTTTGATCTACGGTTTCTGACTACACCTTTGATCTACGGTTACTGATTACACCTTTGATCTACGGTTTCTGATTACACCTTTGATTTACGGTTACTGATTACACCTTTGATTTACGGTTTCAGATTACACCTTTGATTTACGGTTTCTGATTACACCTTTGATTTACGGTTTCTGATTACACCTTTGATCTACGGTTACTGATTACACCTTTGACTTACGGTTACTGATTACACCTTTGATCTACGGTTTCTGATTACACCTTTGATCTACGGTTACTGATTACACCTTTGACTTACGGTTTCTGATTACACCTTTGGTATCGTCAAACTTTCTTTAACTAACCATACCCATAAACTGAATTAAACTTTATAAATTCTATGGTAACATATCGATGACATACATGACGACTTCTGTATGGTTCCTGTTGAATCAGATATCATATTATTTGTAACGAGTTTCGTGTAAAAAGTACCCGGAGAAAACCAACGACCTGTCGCAAGTTACTGACAAGCGTTCACTGTATTTGTTATGCACATAAGATTCAATGCTGATACTGTTAACTATATAATATTTTTGGGTCCATTGTGGTCGTAATCGTATGGTAGATGGATTTACAACTACCTATGCATCAGTGCATTTCACCGCTAACGTTGTGAGTTAGAGTTTCCTCCACCAATAAAACTGACCACGATATAACTGAAATATTGTTGAAAGTGGCGTTCAACACCATAACTCCGATTATATTTTAGAATATATACGTATCCAGGTTGATCTTTGTACACTTTGTAAATTTTCGAATATATATATATGGCAACATTAATTAATAAAGTAATTACCTTGGATGGAAGTATCAGTGGACCACGTATATGGTGCCAACGGGTCACAAACTTTGCATTGGTCATATGGGTTTCCTTCTCCGTCTAAGTAACAATGTTCCTCTATGAAACATGTTGATTCCTGCATATTAAAAATAATATTGTGTGTACATTAATATAAATAGCTTCGCTAATGTGACAGAACTAGCAACATTTTGTTGTATAATAGTGCCGAACATGAAACATATTCATCTTACTATAAATAATCATGTCGACTGTAAATACGAAGAGGTTTAGACAGTAAGCATATATAAGAAAACTACTTGTTGACACTTGGTTACAAGTTAAAGGTGTAATACAGCGCTACAGTGTTATTCCAGAAAGGCACCATGCACAATTGCGTGTCTTTGCATTTGACCTCGTATGACTAATTAAATAATTTACGGTTCATAATAACAGAACAATTTTTTGAAGTCTACATTTTGTTTCAATTCAAAAGCAGAGTGTTTTACTATGTAATCAGACAATTTGATGTAAAATTCCCTCGAGGAATATTCCTGCAAAAATTAGTTCAGT
The DNA here is from genome assembly GCA_002080005.1 of Gigantidas platifrons. Lineage (NCBI taxonomy): Eukaryota > Metazoa > Mollusca > Bivalvia > Mytilida > Modiolidae > Gigantidas > Gigantidas platifrons. The sequence continues at coordinate 144,628 of MJUT01049977.1, read as the reverse complement.
TTGGATATGTCGTTGTTGAGAAAATGATTGTGAAATGTGAAATGTCCACAGAAAGACAAAAATGAACGAACAGAGATGACACATGTAAGCACATTCCTTCTGGGCAGCTGAGTTATATAACAGGAAAGATATATATATTTAATTTATTTGTCTTTATTTAATTTTTCTACTGTTTTCTACTAGATTGAAACTCATTCTTCAAAAGTTATATATTATTTTAATTGAGCGTCGTCTTACAAGTTTATAACACTAAGGTTTTAACATGCAAGGCATTCAAAATGGAAAATTACGAAAAGTCGGTATAAATAACTCATGAATGACTGAATAGAAGCATCTGTTAAAATAATTCAAATACCTCCGATAAATCACGTAGCAAGCCATACGCATAACTAATATTAATACATTTCTCTGAATCATTGTTCAAACAGTTGATTCCATTTGAGAATCCACAATGTTTTCTTTTGTTCTTGTGTATTTGAACTTTTACCTTGTACTCTTTTAGTCTGAAAACGTGTTGTCATCGTTTTGTACTTGCGGGTATCGAACACCTGCTGGACTTTCCACTTCTACTTATAGTTTTAAAACCCCCGTCTTACTTCCAGGCCACGATGACCACACTAGTGTACTACACAGTTGATAAACGTTTTGTATATATATGATTCTGGATAGTAAAATATATTTTAAAATTTGTCTACACTAAATAAATGTTAGAGAAAACCGACGGGGCAATCAACAATAGACAAGACAATCCAGAGACACTGCCTACATTAGGTACATATGACACAGGACGAAGACAAAGAAAGCACAAGAACACAACATAACACAACACAGCACAGAAAACTAATAAGGGGCTGTCATGGCCGTGAACATATGGTAGTTGGATTTACAACTACCTATGTAATCATTTCCTATCACCACTGATGTTGTGAGTTCGAATCTCGATCAGAGCGAGGTGTACAACATTATGTTATAAAGTTTGTCAGTGACTTGCAGCAGGTCAGTGATTTTCTCCGGGTCCTCCAGTTTCCTCCACCAATAATATTGACCGCCACGATATAGCTGAAATGTTGTTGAAAGTGGCGTTAAACACCATCAAACAAACAAACAAACAAACAAACAAACAAAAAACTAATAAGATGTGCAACACGGACCCCACCAAAAATGTGTAGCTTTAAAGCAAACACTGGTGGATCAACTTCCAGATCAGCCAACTGACACTTTGTATCTATGATGAAAAGATCCATTTCTTTTCCAAAGTGTTTTTTGTGGTAGCTTATACTCATAGAATATCCTTTAAGAAATGTGGCTGTTTTTGTCTTGGCTTCTCTTCTGATTCGTGTTCGGTTATCTTCAGCTAGCGGGCAGTGAACTTCCATGAGTGTTTCAAGTGCACCATTTGCAACCCATGACGAGATTAGATTTTTTGTACCATCTTCTGTATTCTACAAAAAAGTGACATCTAATTACACATATATGTTATTGCAACTACATATTGTTAAACATAGTCTCTGAAATTTATGATAAAATGTAATACATGATGTTTACATGTATTGTGTGTGAACCAATATAAACATGTTATACCAGTAAAATATCCAATGTTCTGGTCTTCAGTTGATACATGTACATCATATCTAAATAGAAGTCCAATTGCAAAAGTTACAAGAGCAAATGTGTACGGAATATTTCAAATTGAAATTATAGATATACTTATTTTTCCGACCAAAAAATGGAAGAAGAGTGAAGGGGCTAATGAGACTCCGTAAATCGAAGGACAGACAACACAATGGGAAATAGAAAAAAAATACAGAAGGACAATCAACCATCAACAAAGCATTTCACGTAAAACTAAATATCGCGTAATACGAACCTCTCTAAAAGCCAGTGGACCTCAGGTGCTCCGGAAGGGTAGGCATTTCCTGCTCCGCTAGTGGAACCCTTCGTGTTACTCAAGCTACAAATCAGTCATGAATGCGGAAAGAACCGGAAAGTGTTTACGACAAGTGGAACATATCCGTGGTAATTTTTGACACAGACGTTTCGTAACGGTTAACTAAGTCATGGTGGCGACCGTAAAAAGTTTCGAAGTGATGACTTCAAATTAACCAATAGGAACCCTTAGTAGCTTCCTTGTTAGCAGCAACTCTCTATCAAGGACACTCTGATAGGAACCACAAGCTCTAGAATATCGTATCAACTGAAAGAGATAATACTCCATATACAGGCGCTGTTTAAATGTTGCTACCTATAAATGGAAAGTTTACAATCGGAAAATTGAAATTATATCTTCATGTCGTAAAGTTGCGTTCTTAACTGTCAATTTCGAGGTGTAGATCAAGGCATGAAGCAGACCTATATGTATCTTTGGTATCCTATATTTCACGCTCAATGGGATAGATCGATCAACACAATCACCAAACCTAGAATTATTTAGTGAGAGGACATCATCTATATAGCGGAACGTGGAATTAGCGGATCTGGCTAGATACTTTTCGTTTTTATTGAGAAGCCTCTGTATGAAGTCTACCTCGTACGAATAAACGAACAAGTCGAGACGAGGAAGAGCACAGTCTGTACCCATATGTATGGCGACTGAGATTGAGATTGTGCATCAATCATTGCACAATTCTAACAAATTGCAATATTATTCTATGCACATTGTTAGCTACATGTATTGTTATGATCATATGTCAAATAGAATTGATTATTATTGTGGGAAAAAAACAACCAAAGGCTAGATAAGAACCATTAGTTGACAATAGCAAATATAAATATCTATGACTATAATCGGTAAACTCTAAGATAAAAAATATTATTATTATCTTACGTGATATTCCTTTATACTACAAGATAGATCCTCGCTACTACCTATGTTGCTGCCGACCACAAATGCAGTGTCACATTCAATTTCGCTTAAATCACATAGGCCTTCACCTCGGATACCAAACATTTCAGGGGGTTGTGCCTTATCAACTGAACAGTCAGATGCAATAAAACCCTTATCACATTCACCTGTTCCTAAACAAATTAGCCTCATGCAAAAGACAATATATCAGTGTAAATCACCTGTAAAATTGTTAAGTTGTTATTCTAAATTACAACTGCTGGCGTGATGTACTCAATACATTTTGTACAGCATAATGTGATAAATTGTGTAAGTGACGTACAGCAGGTATATAATTTCTTCCGGATCCCACCACCAGTAAATCCGTCTGCCCTGATATAAGAGTAACTCAACCTGTTCAAGCCATTATCAAAACCATATTCATGTTGTTACATTGTGGTTTTGATAACTCAAAAACATTTGTTACTGAATTTTTATGTTACTAAAAATGACATATTAGAATCAATCTTCAGAACTGAAGCGAATTTGATATGTGTTCCCATTTCGACCCTCATGTATTACCCCTTTCTCTCTAGTATTCCGCAATGTCATCACATATTAGCCTTTTCTTTCTGAGCTACCATTGCGGTTTTCACGTATTTTTTATCCCTTTCTTTCTGAGCTACCATTGCGGTTTTCACGTATTAGCCCTTTCTTTCTGAGCTACCATTGCGGTTTTCACGTATTAGCCCTTTCTTTCTGAGCTACCATTGCGGTTTTCACGTATTAGCCCTTTCTTTCTGAGCTACCATTGCGGTTTTCACATATTAGCCCTTTCTTTCTGAGCTACCATTGCGGTTTTCACGTATTAGCCCTTTCTTTCTGAGCTACCATTGCGGTTTTCACTTATTAGCCCTTTCTTTCTGAGCTACCATTGCGGTTTTCACGTATTAGTCCCTTCTGTCTGAACTATCATTGCGGTTTTCACGTAAAAACCTTTCTTTTTGTGCTACCATTGCGGTTTTCGCGCACTATCCCTTTCTTTTTGTGCTTCCATTTCGGCCATCGTATATCTTATATTTCTTTCTGTGCTTCCATTTAGACCCTGGCATATTACCAATTTATTCCTGTGTTTTCATTTCAATCACATGAGGTTCAATATGAACTGATGGCCGAGCAGACAGGTGACGTTCTAAACAAGTCTTTTTACAAATAAACAAGGAAGACGCGATGAGATATGTAGTGGAAATCCAATATATTAACGAGCCTCTGCTTAGTGTTTTGTAGATCATTGTTTGTCCCTTTTCTTTTGGCCATTGTATTGTCTGTCCTTTGAGATACGGCTTCTGATTACCGATTTGGTATCTTCAAGCTTTTCATAAATTAAAGGAACTACAGTAGCAGCTATCGTACAGTTGTTAGATTTACACTTGTCCATGTTTATTACCACTATAATGTGACCCCGCAAGTGGCGAGTTGTACGCTATACAACGTAATGTGATAAAGATTTAACTATTATTACCCGACTGAGACCCTAGTTTTGATATCTATATTGTACTGTGAGGCTCCAGAGTCTTTATTCCTTTAATTGGGGGAGGGGGAGTGCGTCGTGACCGTGATCGTATGTTAGTTGGATTTACAACTACATATTTAATCAATACATATCAACAATAAAGTTGTGAGTTCGAATCCCACTCAAGCAATGTGTACAACATTATGTGATAAAGTTTGTCAGTGACTTACGACAGGTCGGTGGTATTCTCCGGGTCCTCTGGTTTCCTCTACAATAAACTGACCACCACGATATAACTGAAATATTGTTGAAAGTGGCGTTAAACACCATAAAGCACAACCACCTTTATTTGGTCAAGATAATACTTATTTTGACATACGATCAACAGTCGATGGTTTTAATAAACGAGCTACATGCGCATTTTGTTTATTATGCATTCTTTGATGACAGGTTCTTGAGAATTGCCAGTTTAAATAAAGTGTGCTGTTTGAGAAAAAAACAATCAATACATTGCATTGAAGATCTGCATAAAGGATAAACATTGATGAAAAGAAATAAAACAATTTAGAGAAATATATTTTTTCCACATTGTACTTATAGAGAGTTGATTGCATAGTCAGCGTGAATAGAATGGATGGTCTTCCTATTACTTCTGATTGATTAGAACTTTTAACATTATACAATTTCAGCTTATTGAGAAGGTCAATGTATTGTTTATCGACCCGATGAAAGTATTTCGACAGAGGACGAAGTGCGATATCGATATACTTTCATGTGGCGATAAAAAAAACGTTATTGAGTGATATAAAAATGCCACAATTGTATTATTATAATATCACATTATTTATATTTTGTGAGTTTTAAATCCATCACACCATTCATATTTTGACCAAAAAAGTTATACTATTAAATATTCATAACATTTATAAAGCAGCAATAAACGTGGCTGTCTTAACGTTCAATTCCAATTCCGGATTTTAGTGGGGTTCGTGTTACTCGATCTTTTATTTTTTGTGTAATGTTCTGTAGACCGTAGTTTGTACGTTTGTACTTTTTCTTTTGGCCATTATACTGTCTGTCTTTCTTTGATTTACTGATTCTAATTACTCCTTTGGAATCTTCAAACTTTCTGCTGTTATTTTTTTAAATTTCAACAATGAAGTTAAGCGAAATGCGAACGCAAACACAATTTTGATTGGTTGAATTTCCAACAAGAATCCAATCAAAAAGTAGCTTTTTCATACTGGATATTTATTATTTATTTTTAGTAAGCTAAAGTTTATAAATATATATTTTTAGCAAGACCCAATTTAGATGTGTTATATAATTAAATCATGTGACATCTATTGACGAATCAGAGTTTTTAGCTAATATAATACTATTGCTTATATATGCCTTAAAGATCAATTACTTTCGATGCATATTCCCCACTTGATTTTATAGTAATTAGAAGCCTAATTTATAAGTTACATAAGCACAATAAAACAAACTCAAAATAAATTCTCGGTTGTGCCAAATTCCATTTAACAACATTCGATTTGATATATTATGTTAATCGTCTTAGCTAAAACAAATGTGCTAAAGAGATCGTGCATGTTAAGCTTGAATCATTCAAAAAAAAATATGATCGCAATCATATTTTTTGTTTGGACGAATGTTCATCTCTACCTGCAGAAAGTAAACATATGTTTGATATCAAGCCGTAAATTTTCGATGTTTCCGTAACTATTTCTGGGATTGAAAACTTCGCGATATGTATCACATAGGACCGACGTGATACAATATTTCTTTTTAATAGAATGTATTTGTATGCAAATTAGGATTAACATTGCATACCATTCACACATTGACCATTATTGCAACATTCTGGAAAACCTGGACATAATATTTCTGTTATATACTGTGCTATAGAAGGAACATCATCTGACGTTGACTCTTGTAAAGTTGCATTACGATCCAATTCTCCAAGACAATTCGATTTGTATGTTTCCATGGTATTTTTCATCCATCCCAATGAATTCGTCAGCTAGGTATCAATTGAAACATAAACATAAATTAAACAGAAATAAATATCCGCATTTTGTAGTGAAATCAAAACAATTCTAAATTGATCAAGTTTTATTAAAAAAAAACAAACAAACAAACAAACAAACAAACAAACAAACAAAAACAAAAAACAACAACAACAACAACAACAACAAAAAAAACAACAACCAACAATTATTTAACGAATATCGGATTTATTATTTAAGATTATACATTAAATTGAAATTTTATGTCTTGTCTCATTTAATTTGCATTTTTGTAATATGTTTCTTAATAAATGTGCATTGTTACATACCAATTGCAAATTGACGACTTACCTGAATATCTAATGCACATTTCTCAAGAGGAGCATCAGGATCCATGTTGGGAACATCAGAACATGCTTTAAAAACACGACTTTGTCCAATAGTTTCGCTGCAATATTTTATTGCTTGTTTTTCTGTCATTGTAACATTTTCAGCTTCTGTAGATATCTATAAAGCAGACAGATGAGAGTTACATTAAGCATGTAAACCCTTCTCCTTGAATCAGACAGAAAACCGATCCTTAATACAGACTTGACTTGTTTCACACTTGTCGATGAAGTCGTATTAATTACATGACGCACAATTGACAAATATCATTCGATACATGCACCTTTTTTTGTTTGAGTATATAAAGTTTTTCAATACATTTGTTATAGGACGAAAGAACAGTCTGAAGATATCAAGGGGTAATCAGAAGCCGTGAATCGAAGGACAGATAATACAATGACCAAAGTGAAAGGGACAAAAGATCAAACAACGACCTACAAAAAGATTGGGAAAGACGAACCCCACTAAAACAGGGTTGAACTCAGGTCTTTCATTGTAGATGTCTTTCATTCACTTTTCTTTCATCTTACTGACGATTGATATAAAAAACTCACATCATAAAAATGTGAAGACACCTATGGGGAAATCAGAAGTCGTAAGTAAGGGCAGACAATACAATGGTAAAAAAAGGGACAAATGGACAAACAACTGATCTATAAAACATTACACAGAAATATAATGACCTAGCAACACGAACTCCACTAAAACGTAAAATGTTATACACGCCATGCACATTATGACATTGTAGATATACTATTGGGTTATTGTTTAATTATTGACATATTTGTGGCAAATAAACTTTAGAGAATACCGAAGGGACAATCAAAAATGAATGAACAACCCAGAGAAACTCGCCTCAATACAAAAACTCGCCGATATGAACACATAATACCTGTTCTCGTATCTTTGCACTGGCTTCCTGTGAAATATAGATGCCAATACAAAATATTAATGTATACTTTCAAGGCAATACACGGTCGCCCTCCAGTTTATCTTGAGAATCTTGTTCAGCGCTATGAACCAAATCGTACACTGCGATCTCAGAACTATGTGACCATTAAAAAAACCCGTGTGCGTACCAAGACCTATGGAGAGCGCAGATTCGATGTATCAGCTGCAAGTCTCTGGAATGGATTGCCATCCAACATCCAAAATGAACAGTCCTTTGAACTTTTCCAGAAAGAAATGAAGACCTATCTTTTAAGACTTGCTTACACTAGATACGTTTAATTTTTATGCTGTTTAGCATTTGTGTAGTGGATTGATTTCTGGACATGCATTTTCTTTTAAATCATTTTAGTATGCTGCAACGATTTTATTTTCTATTACAAATTTGGCTTTTTACGACTCAAAGTGGTTTTAACCCTACTGTTGTAAACTGACACATACATGTATATGTATATATATCATTTTTATTGATGGTAATGATCTTAGTGGTTTTAACTTGTTTTTTTGGTAAGCTTGTTTTAGTACGTTTTGTATATGTAGTAGTCTTGGTTCTTTTCATTTCATTTTCATTTGTTTAACACTGCTCTTAGAATTTTATCCATTTGTAAATGTATGTTATGGTATGTAAAGCGCCTAGAGTAATTTCTAATTAATATTGGCGCTATATAAGCATATTTAATAATAATAATAATAATTACCCCTTTTCTTTAGACAATTATGTTGTCTGTCCTCCTATATACAGCTTCTGGTTACCATGTTGATATCTTCTAACTTTTCTTTAGACCATTGTATTGTCTGCCCTATATACAGCTTCTGATTACTCCTTTGGTATCTTCTAACTTTTCTTTAGAGCATTGTATTGTCTGTCCTCCTATATACGACTTCTGATTACTCCTTTGGTATCTTCTAACTTTTCTTTAGA
>MJUT01049977.1:121338-133940 GCA_002080005.1 Gigantidas platifrons | reverse complement strand
TTGTCTGTCCTCCTATATACGGCTTCTGATTACTCCTTTGGTATCTTCTAACTTTTCTTTAGACCATTGTAATGTATGTCCTCCTATATACGGCTTCTGATTACCCCTTTGTTATCTTCTAACTTTTCTTTAGAACATTGTATTGTCTGTCCTCCTATATACAGCTTCTGATTATCCCTTCGGTACATTATAACCTTTTTCTTAGAGCATTGCAAATATTATATTCAGAATTGTATGACCCAACGCTGCACTTGGACCATTTCAATCTTAATAAAATCATCTATTTCCATTTTTTTTTTGCAACTTTTTATCCCTCCGGTAGCCTCAAACCTTTTAGTGCTTTCAAATGATATTTTTTTTGTAGAATCCACATCAGGTTTACACCAATAGAGAGTGGTAATATTCAGTGACACTTCACACAAACCATAAATTTTATTTAAATATTTAGATTAATGCCCTTCATTCCTCGTTTATGACTTACCACCGAGTTTGTGACAAGAATAACACAACGGGTGCCACATGTAGTGTCAAAACTGCTTACAATTCATGAGCACACGAGTCCACCCACGGTTTTTAGAGGAGTCCGTGTTGCTCGACTTAACGCTTTATAGATCATTGTCCTTTTTGTCACTTTTCTCCTTTGACCATTAAATTGTCTGTGCTTCTGTAATCAACGGCTCATGACTACCCATTTGGTATTTTCAAACTCCTCTTACTGATTCATTAAAGTATTACATTCTCCACAATAGACGAAATAATTGTTTCCTGTTTTTGTGATCTTAATGTAGTTCACTAGTCAAACTGTAACTACAAATACACAGAGAGTTGGTTAGTTCGTCCGTGACCCGTGGCGCGGTTCGTGCAATTCATATTTTTCAAGTACATGTCTTCATGTTTTTGGCTCCGTGTTGTGATGTCCCATACGTATTGAAACTGTCATCATTAAAAAAATTTTTGCGTTCTTTATTTTTTTGTTGGTTTTTTGTTTTTTTTTGTTTGTTTGTTTGTTTGTTTTGTTTTTTTTTAATTTTTTTTATTGTTTTGTTTTTGTTTTTGTTTTTTTTTTGTTTTGCTTTGTTTGTTTATTTGTTTTGTTTTGGGTTTTTTTGTTTTTTTGTTGTTTGTTTTTGTTTTTGTTTTAAATATTTTTGCTGTTTTTTCTTGTATTTGTTTTTTGCTGTTTCTGTTTTTTTTTTTTTTTTTTTTTTTTTTTTTTTCTCTTCTTTCTTGTGTTTGTTTTTGTTTATCTCTTATTGCGTTACTTTACAGTGTATATATTATTGATCATGCTTACGTTCTATATTGTGACCGTGTTTATTTCTTTACAAATCCAATAAATGTATTGATTGAATCTAAACCGAAAGAAGTTTTTAATGTGGAAAAACCCATTACAAATATTTATTCATAGTAACAAGGACTAGACATCCAAAATGGCAGGTAATATTAATACAAACTGTACAAGATTTAGTGATAAATTGTAGAATTATAGCAAATAAAAGAAACAAGTTGGTGCAAAACCATGTGAACTGAAAAAATATATATACCTTGTCATATAGATTGGTCAGTAGATGGTAGTATGCTAATTGTATTGTCATATAATTTAGTCAGGAGATGATCGTTGTTTAATTGTCTTGTCATAAATCTAGTCAGGAGATGATAGTTGTCTAATTGTCGTGTCATATAATCTGGTCAGGAGCTGACAGTTATCTAATTGTCTTGTTATATAATCTGGTCAGGAGATGACAGTAGGCTAATTGTCGTGTCATATAATCTGGTCAGGAGATGACAGTTGTATAATTCCCATGTCATATAATCAGGTCAGGAAATGATAGTTGTTTAATGGTCTTGTCATATAATCTAGTCAGGAGATGATAGTTGTCTAATTGTCTTGTAATATAATCTAGTCAGGAGATGACAGTTGGCCTATTGTCTAGTCATATAATCTGATCAGTAGAATACAGTAGACTCGTTGTCTTGTTATATAATCTGGTCAGGAGATGATAGTTGTGTAATTGTTTTTTCATATAATCTTGTCAAGAGAAGTTAGCTTGTAAGTTTTTTTATCATCGTAACTGATCTAGTTTGATTGTTGGCTAATTACATTTTTATATTATATGCTCGATGATAGGTAGTTAATTGTCTTGTGATATTATATAGTCAGTGTGATAATGGGCAATTGTGTTTGTTACACAATCTAGATGTTGTGATAGTTGATTAATTGTTTTGTTTGATAATCTGGTCAGATGACCATAGTTGGATAATTATCTTCACGCATAAGCTGGTTGGGATGATAGATGGCTAAATGTTATGGCATATAGACTGACCGGAAGATGGTAGATAGCTAATTGTCTTATCATATATATGTAATCTACTCTGGGATGACAGTTGGGTAATTGTCTTCTCATATCCATTGGTCAGGGATCTCCCGAAAAATCCAGTAATTAAATCATGTCTCCATCCTGTCGTTATAATAAAACATGACTGCATTCTTCGCGCGTTTGATCCAGCTGAAGGTTATACGACACTATTATATGTAAGTGTGTCATACATTTCGTAAAGCTGAAGGCTATGCCACTCTGTCATATTAATCTTTTAATATATTTTAAAGTATTTACTAATTGTGCGGATTGCTTGAATTAATCACTAAAAAAAAGACAAAATTTCTTATATATAGTGGAAAATATATCGACAAAGTGTTAATTTTTATCTTACCAGACTGAGTGTGTTTGTATTAAGCAATATGTGTTTCCAAGCAAAAACAAAACTCTATTTATTTTGTCAACCAAATATAAAAAAAAAGTCGTTAACAATCTGAAATGTTATGATTAGATGTTAACATTTTTGCATTTAAAATTAAATATATATTACCTCCCTTGGTAAACATACATTGCTACAGGTAATGAAAACGTATATATCAAATTTAGTGTGGTGCTTATGTGAAGATTAACAATTGTCACAGGAAATACCATGACTGCCACTATGTCTATACCTCTGTTGAGGGATTATTACTGTCACTGTGTCGATACCTCTGTTGGTGGATTATTACTCTAACGTCGATCAAACCCTGGAGACGTCACATTCATCACTTGAAATTAAATATAAGCTGTTTATTTAATTAATAATTGATTAATTTGATTTGATTTATTGTGTTTAACGCCACTTTCAGAAATATTTCAGCTAAATCATGGCGACCATTTTTAAGTGGTGGAAGAAGCCGGAGTACCCGGAGGGAACCACCGACCATGGGCAAGCAACTAGTAAACTTTGTCACTTGCGGATGCGAGTCGAGTGCACCCCCTTTTTAATATACAAAACCGGGCATGAACCCACGCCGTATTGGTGATAGGCTTGTATGAGTTGTTAGGTAATCCAAATACCTAACTCATTGAGCCACTGAAAACTATTATTAATTAAATACAATACATTACTTGAAGCGGGACAAAATACAACACACAATATTACATTTGTATAAAAGTCGTCTCACTATTACACATGATAATATATGACTCTAATAGTTACACATCTTGCAATTTTTTTTTATTGTAGACTACATCACATCACGTGATACATCGTTATCGTTATATCAGTTTGTATGTCATAATATTGTTGGTAGTGAAGAAACAGTAAAGACAAAGAGAACGTTTAACACAATCAGAGACAATCTGTCATACAATAAAGACTTTATTGAAATAACAAGTGGAAGTTTCGGTGAAGGAATAGAGATGGAAGGCAGCGATATAGACATGATGTTTGTTATACGATTTGTACATGTGTATGAGGACATTAATAAGGTACGATTCAATTCTAGGGAAACGTCTTTTGTTATGGATATGGACGACTGTAAACTGGGGTTTACACAGTTTCGACTGGTTCAATGTAATCACACTGGTGTTTTACAATGGTGTAAACAAGTAGGCAATTATGTTTATTTGTCTAATGAACTGTTAAAATCTGATGCCATGGATCACTTAGGAAAACCTATTATAATTCACGGGCCGTGTTTGTCAGACATGGGTGGAAACAGAGATCTGGCGATATGTTTCCATTCAAGAGAATGGATATCACCTGCTCACAAATGGATAAAAAGACCTAACAGTTCCTGGCCGAGTAGCGAGGTAAAGTCTAAGATAATAGATCATGGAGTTCTCTTTGTTCCAATCGGATGTAAAGGATCTAAAAACGAAGATATCGAATGGCGTTTTTCCTTTTCTGTTGGAGAAAAACTATTGATATACTCTTTTACTCACGTACAGTTCATTTGTTATGCTCTCATGAAAATTTTATTAAAAGACGTTATTGATAGCGACGATGACTGCAAAGGTCTTCTTTGTTCATATTACATAAAAAATATTATATTCTGGGTATCAGAAGAATTACCGTTATCAATATGGCGACCTGAAAATCTGATATATTGTTTCATGAGATGCTTTGAAAGACTGCTTTATTGTGTTGAATATTCTATGTGTCCTCATTACTTCATTCCGGAAATTAATATGTTTGAGAATAAAATAGAAGGACATGAACGACAAGTCTTGTTAGAACGTTTAAAGTTATTGTGCAGTTACGGATGGCGTTGTATACTTCTGTCTAAACAATTTTCAAAGTATCGAGTAACTAGTAACAATAGACTTTCCGCCAGTAATGAAAGAGTGGAATATATCAACAGTATATTATGCAGCATATGTATTAGTCTGTCGTTTGGAAGAAGAATAGCATTTCCTCCTTATTGTCAGTCACCAAGATTAAAATCATATTTACATTATTTCATGTCCTTGGGACATTGTGAAGCAGCTCAAGAAATATCTGTTGGTGGTCATAATAGAAACAAAACCCAATACAATCAATACCGGACATGTCTTAGCTACTTACTATGCAACTTAAATCACGATTCTGTGTCAGGTTGGCTAATGTTGGCCTCGTTTTATTACCGTATGAAACATTACAATACGGCTCTTCATATTGTTTCATATGCAGTATCAAAGTGCACACCAGAAAAATTCTACTGTCAACAGAACTTATCTAGCGAACAATATGTATTAATTAAAACTAAAACGATGCAAAGTATCAGTATAACACGTGTGTTAAAACTATTACTTGTTACATATGTACATTTCATACGACAATCTACATTGATTCCTGAAGAATTAGAATTAGAAGTTACACATAATTCCCATTATCTGCCACCTGTTGTGTACTCACATTTCTTAAGCTTCCTCTGCCATTATCATATGAACAATGTAAACCATTGTTATAACGCCATAGCAGATCTTCAACTAACAATCTCAGAAGATTATTGTATATCGAATAATATGGACAGATCTATGGCGTACAACTGTCTTGGTGTAGCTTATGCATTAATTGGTAATCATGAAGTGGCAGAATGTTCGTTTCTTCAGGCTGTACAACTGGACACAATCTCCAACCGTGCTTCACAGAGACTGTCTATGATACAAAGGACATCCACTGTAAGTGATCCGACTGTCTAGTGGAATATAATGATGTTGGATTCAGAAAGGAAATAAAACAATTGAACATAATGCACAGGGAACCTGGTTTTATTCATTGCTATAGATTATGAAGATTTTTACGGATAACAATGTTTTTTTTTCTCAAGATGTTCCTAAACCTTCTGATGTCTGTGTAACTTCTAAATAATGAATATTCAGAATCTTCAAATTTGTAATCGTCCAATCAGTGTCAAGTCTTAATTTCTTTCTAGAGAATGAGGTCATGACGACATCTGTATTAGATAAATGTTTATATTTCCTGTGTTAATTGTGCTACTATTACTACCATATAATGTAATACTCCTAGAGACAGAGGACATGGAACATTAATTAGACAACATCAACATCTGTGAAACTGCCTTCTCATCTTTTGGGGATTAATTATTTCAGATACTACATTTAGAACACACGGTGATTGTTGAAAGCAAATAATGGACGAAGCCATGTATTTATTATGTTACAATTATCAACTGTGATTTTTTAAATCATAATAGAGAAAATAAATGTGCGTGAATCCAGATACTCTACTTGTAGGTTACAAACATATTATTAATACTCTGTCTATTCGTAGGGACGTTTGAACCGTGCGAGACTCAGCTGTTTAGTACATTACACAATAATTATTTGTTATTATTGTCTTTTTTGAAAAGAAAAGGAACCGCGTGTGACCGTACTCTATCGTGCATTACAATATGATGATCTACTGTGATTGTATTTTCTATATGTGACTATACTGTATAATAGATTGCAATGAAATGAGTTGCTGTGGTTGTGTTTTCTAACAGAGTAAAGAACTCGTGCGTGACTATACTATCTCGTCTATTGCATAATAATGATTGACTGTGGTTGTGTTTTCTTAAAGAGGAAAACCCGTGCGTTACTATACTGTATCGTCCATTGTACAATAATGATTGACTGTGGTTGTGTTTCCTTAAAGAGGAAGAACCCGTGTATGACTATACTGTATCGTCCATTGCACAATAATGATTGACTGTGGTTGTGTTTACTTAAAAGGAAAACCCGTGCGTTACTATACTGTATCATCCATTGCATAATAATCATTGACTGTGATTTGACTTTTCAAAAGAGGAAGACACGATATGTAGCTCTACCGTTTCCTATATTATAAAATAATGATTTACTGTGATTAGCTTTTCACAAAGAGGAATAAACCAAGAAAGGAGGTCGGACCCAAACGTTATAATATCGTATCGTATGTTGCAAGGAATGAAATATCAATGAACCGTGTTACCATATTCTCTTATACATTGCAAAATAATGAATTATTGTGACTGTCTTTTCTTGACTATACTTTTATATAGAAAGCAAAATAATGATTGACAGTTCTTTTTACAATGAAGTAGAAATAAACTGGGTTTTAAAGTATTGTTTCATTTGTGTACATAACATTAAAAAGCAAAATGGATTATATTATGTATTTCAACAAGGATGAGCAACACTCTGAATGTGGTTGTACTCTCTTATATATGGAGATGACGGAGTATTGTCTAAATGTACTGTCTATTATGAAAGTGATTATACGTCGTCTGATTCATATGTTATAAAACTTTGATCATATTTAAAGATAGGATAGTGTAACAAATGTTTAGTGAAATTTTATTTTTTTAATTCGAATATAAGAAGAGTTTGAATATATAATAAAAAAGGATAATCAGCATCTGTTAATCGAAGAAGGATAGATTGATTGATTGATTTTTGGTGTTTAACGTCACTTTCAGCAATATTTCAGCTATATCATGACGACCAATTTTAGTGATGGAACAAGCCGGAGTAGCAGGAGTGAACCACCGACCATGGGCAAACAGCTGGTAAGCTTTATCACTTGCGACTGCGAGTCGAGTGCACCCTTTTTGTAATTTGCAAAGCCGGGTGCGAACCCACGTCGTATTGGCGATAGGCTTGTATGAGTTGTTAGGTAATCCAACTACCTAACTCATTGAACCACCTGGGCCCTACAACCACCTAACTCATTGAGCCTCCTGGGCCCTCGAGGAAGGACAGACAATACAATGATCGACAAAAACAGGACAAAGGGACAAACAACGATCTACACAATATTACACATAAAACAAAAGATCGAGTAACACGAACCACACTAAAAAAAGTAGTGCGTACGACGTGTTTCCGAAATAACCGTCACCGGGGTCGATAAAAACCAAAAGATTGGAAAGTGAATTAAAAGTTAGATATCACATTTAATGAGCATACTGGAATATTTGGAAGCTAAATCATTTAAAAGTTTCTGGGAGTAACAAAACCAAATACCTGAAAAGATAGTGACTAAAGCTGATCTGTCTGAGGAATGATAGCTTTAGTTTTATTAATGATCATCATTTAGAGAATTCATAACGAAATATTGGTATTGAACATAGATAAAAATACTTATATGAAACCTAATGAAACGGCAGGTCGGTGGTTTTCTCCGCGTACTCCGGTTTCATCCACCAATAAAACTGACAGCCGCGATACAGCTGACATATTGTTGAAAGTGCATAAACTGACTAAACGAATGAAAAAACCGATATATTGAATCAATAAATATTGCTATGAACTCGTCCGTTTACCTTTTCGATCACATGATGGCTCGAATAATCAGAATGTCATGCAACTGTCGATCAACTAGCCCCTCGAAAACGATAAAAATGTCAACTTTCGGACATCTGATCTCTCGAATGGTCAAAATGTCAACCTTCGATCATCTGATCACTCGAAAGATAAAAAAAACTCAACTTTTTAAAATGACAAAAGTTTTCTAGTAAGCACTCACATTTCAACTCCAATATATAATATATATTTTTTATATTCAGAAAACATTAGCGATACCTAGCTCCTTTAGTTTCTCAACATTTTTGCAACAAAAATTGTTCATACCAAACAACACATAACGTGTTTTTCTTATCTCGCCTTCCCTGTAACTTTGTTCTACATTTTGTATATGTTTCTCCCCTAAGAGATTTATAATATTGTATCAATGTACCTTTATTCTCATGGATAGCAATTAAGTGAAAGCTAAAGCAACTTGTTTCCCAGTCTCATAAATTACATTATATTATGTATATATATATGGTTTGGTTGGTTTTGTTATGGTGATTAACACCACTTTCAAAATATTTCAGTTATATCATGGCGATCAGTTTTATTGGTGGAGGAAATCGGAGTACCCGGAAAAAACAGCCGACCTGTCGCAAGTCACTGCCAAACTTTATCATTCAATGTTGTATCGAGTACACCCGACCATGAGCGGATTCGAACTCATAATTTTAGTGGTGATAGGTACCAAGTGCACAGGTAGTTGTAAATCCAACTACCATACGATCACGACCACGACTCCTTCTGCATATACATTTTTTTGTGTATAGTACAAGATTGTAATTTTATATTGAATCAATTAATAAAATGTGATAAAATGAATTCGTTCTTAGGGAAGCAACTAGTTGGTAAACGTATTATTTCCTGTATAATATCAGAATTTCCCACCTTAATTAAAATAGTTGGTAGGAATCTAGTTTGTCGCTTCTCTTCTTCTAATATAAACGTAGATATCTAATTTAGCGTCTCTGGAATAACAATCATCAGATACGCTCAAAATAACCATAATCAGATACACTCAAAATAACCATCATCAGATACGCTCAAAATAACCATCATCAGATACGCTCAAAGTTGAAAGGTTAGAAAACCTAATAATTTTAATAGTTTCGGGATCAAATAAATCAAAGGGACTAAGCAGATAAGACTGGTTGATTAGAAAATAGGATTGTGGGCCAACACCATAGGGATTGGGCGTGATGTTTAACGCCACTTTCAACAAAATTTCAACTATATCGTGGCGGTCAGTTTTATTGATGGAGGAAACCGGAGAAAACAACCTACCTACATGC
Organism: Gigantidas platifrons; assembly: GCA_002080005.1. Classification (NCBI taxonomy): domain Eukaryota; kingdom Metazoa; phylum Mollusca; class Bivalvia; order Mytilida; family Modiolidae; genus Gigantidas; species Gigantidas platifrons. Next base: position 124,531 of record MJUT01049977.1, on the reverse strand, counting down.
CGCAAGTCACTGACAAACTTTATCATTTAATGTTGTATCGAGTACACCCGATCATGAGCGGATTCGAACTCACAATTCTAGTGGTGAGAGGTACTGATTGCACATGTAGTTGTAAATCCAACAACCATACGATCACGTCCACGACGATCCTTATGCATATATAGTACAAGATTGTAATTCTATTTTGAATCAAATAATAAAATGTGATAAAATTAATTCGTTCTTAGGGAAACACGTTGTTGGTAAACGCATTATTTCCTGTATAATATCGGAATTTCCCACCTTAATTAAAAATAGTTGGTAGGAATCCAGTCGCTTCTTTTAATATAAACGTAGATATCTAATGTAGTGCGCACGAAGCGTTTCTGGAATAATACGCTCAAAATAACCATCATCAGATAGGCTAAAAATAACCATCATCAGGTACACTCAAAATAACCATCATCCGATACGCTCAAAATAACCATCATCATATACGCTCAAAATAACTATCATCAGATACGCTCAAAATAACCATCATCGGATACGCTCAAAATAACCATCATCAGATACGCTCAAAATAACCATCATCAGATACGCTCAAAATAACCAACATCAGTTACGCTCAAAATAACCATCATCAGTTACGCTCAAAATAACCATCATCAGATACGCTCAAAATAACCATCATCAGATACGCTCAAAGTCGAAAGGCTAGAAAGCCTAATAATTATAATAGTTTCGGGATCAAATAAATCAAAGGGACCTAAGCAGATAAGACTGGTTGACACGAAAATAGGATAATATGTCAGAGTTGAACGACATGTATACCTACGGACTGTTGTGTCGGTAGGACAACACTATAGGGGTGGGGTGTGGTGTTTAACGCCACTTTCAACACAATTGTTGCTATATCGTGGCGGGATTCGAACTAACAACGTTAGTTGTGATAGGCACTTATTGCATAGGTATTTATAAATCCAATTACCATACGATCACGACGGCCCCGGCTAATACTAAGCAATTCTAACTACCCTGTTATATTAGCACGTTGGACTATTACAAGCAGCTTGTTCTTAACATGGCATAGCTGAAAAATTGTCCACTTTACAATAAACAACAATGATTCGCTTTTATTTATCTTACTATCTATTTTTACTATCTCACTTGCTTGATATGTGACATATAAAGGTTACAGTACATTATAGGTCAAATACATGATAAAGACACACACTCAAAGAAAAAAGTTAGCACCCCCTGATATATTAAAACATAATAAGTTACACTAAATTTAGATTCTAATATTTATATTGATTATAACAAGAACAATGTTCCATTAAAAAGATGTGCTCACACAGATGTGACCATTATTTCTAATATCGACTAATCATGCACGTGAACCATGCTTCTCACGCATTACTCAAAATTCAGTATGTTCCCGCTTCGAATTTGGTATTTAAGTCCGGTGTATTAAAAAAATATATTCATTCTCAGTAAGCATGGTACGAAGGCGAATATCAGAAGCACAATGATGGCAAATAATCGGCATGCATACAACAGGGATGTCCATCAAAGCCATTGGACGTCAGATGGGCTACCACTATGCTGTAGTCAGCCGACTGGTGAGAAAACACACACAAACCATCAATTTGAAAGACTTTCCAAGATCCGGCAGACCACGGGTAGCATCACGACAGGGCATTTCAGCGTTTGGTTAGACGGATGCCATTCGCAACCAGTCCCGTACTCAAACAATACTGGCTGCCCAATAGACTTTTGTCAACAAGAACAGTTATAAACCGTCTGAAATCAGCGGGACTTAAGTCAAGGAGAGTCATTAAACGTCCACTGTTGGCAGACCGACATCGTCGATCACGTTTGGTATGGTGTGTAGCACGACGTGGTTGGAATGTAAGGACATGGCGCAAGATCCATTGGTCAGACGTGAGCCGGTGTCTGCTTCATGTAACCGACGGCCGGCTGATGGTTTGGAAACACAAAAATACAGCCTATGCCCCAAGGAACATCCAGCCAACTGTCCCTTACGGTGGAGGCTCAGTATTGGCTTCGGGTGTATCTCTCATGACTGTAAGCTGGATTTAGTTACCATACAAGGCAACCTATAATTATTAATATTTATATATGATAAAAGCCGAAAACTACAGAAAGGCGGAAAGATGTCAGGTTACCCACTTTCGCCTTTGCAACCCGGGAGGTGTAAATTTCAACAAAATCGGAAGATTATCTATTAGTAATAGGGATGTATATGGTAGGAAGGTATAAAAAACCGATGTTCCTTGAAGAAAAATCATTTCACTACACAAATCAGTCGGCATTGTGTGTCCTATCGACATTTTGACAGGGGAAATGGCGGTTGAAGTGACAGGGGTAGTAGGAATGAGTCCGGCCTTGTGGTATTTTAGGTACATAGCGAGCATATTTTTGACTACACAAGCGCCTGCGTATCATCTACAGAAAAATTAAAGTCAGTGGGCGAGTGTTACACTGTACATAGTGTTTGCCGTTTACCTACCACTTTACCTAAATCATTCATCCCTCTTGTTCTCAATGTGTTACGATACTCCTTACCCATTTTGTGCACCTAGTCAGAAAATGCTATGTTTTGACATCGTTTGATTTTATCAAAAGAACACCCCCCCCAACCCCCTTTTCCGAGTCAAAATGCTCGGGTTTTCATTTCGTGTGTCTTGGCATTCATTCATATATCTTGGTATTTAAGAACTTAATATAATATTCATTGATTTAGTTTTGTTTTATCCATATGTGTATCTTGGAATTTATCAAAATACCATAAATTATCTTTGAAGTGCTTTTCCATGAACGCCATTTGTATTTCATATTTTATTAGAAACGAAAGGTCAATGGGTCAAACCCTATGAAGATCCGGAGAAACGAAAAAAGCCGGTGGCAGTGACTAGTGGAGGGAAGTTTGCAGACCGGAGCTGGTAACTGTCCGGAGTTTGCCCCCCCCCCCTCCACCCCTCATACAAGACAAGAAAAAAATCACGCACATTTTCCCTGAAAAAATCTATTCATATCTCTTCATCACGGTTCAAACTTTATTCTCATAAAAAAACACGATTCTACTGCATAATTATTTTAAAATTAATTTAAGTATACTATTCTGCTAGCTAACGATTTAACTATCGTGCACCTGTCACGATGTTTGACTTTTATCGCCTGTTTGTTTACT
>MJUT01049977.1:78605-95661 GCA_002080005.1 Gigantidas platifrons | reverse complement strand
TTATACGTGGCACATGTCGGGTCACTCACATTTCTTTATGCAATTAAAGATTAAATTAAGGTATTCTCGAAAACAAAAAATCACTTTGTAATTGTATCTTTTATGATGGATTTCACACTGACTAGTGTCTGTATATATATATACATATATATATATCATTTAAGTGGTTGTGAATACAGTAATCTGATTGGCTGATCCGCCTGGAGCAACATTGATTATTCTTGATAACATGGGTTGGTATTGTGACGTCGCCAACATATTCATTCGGCAACGACAAATTCAGATAGTCCAATGAGATAATCGGAATTAAAAGCGATGATTCATAAAATTATAATGAATATTTTCAATGTTTGAACATGTTATACTTGTGTAACCTGGTTTGGAAGTTTACGCTTTTCATAAACCGCTTCGCGGTTATATCGAATACCCTGTTCAAAAATTGAACATATTACTAATGATATTGTTGGGATTTAGATAACAAACATACTTCCACGAATTGCTGAAATCTGTAGGATATAACTGTGTATAATGCTGTCCTGCGCATTCGTGTCGTGTTCCCGAAACTGTACTTTGAGAATTGTCTCGATGTCGAAAATCATCTCTACACGTTCCACTGAAATATCCACACAAACCACGTGTTTGGTCGAGATCATGTACAGATGGTTTTATGTCAACATTCAGGAATACGTTACCCATAGAGATATCTACTTTTGTGCCAGTTGGGAAATAAATCTGTAGAAAAAAAAATAATGTTACTGGTTTCATTCCGTGTTGTACGAATATTTTTTATATTATAGTTTGGCTTTATGGTTGTATCTCCAGTGAAATAATTACTAAAAAGTAATACAATACAGTAATGGTCAACAATGAAATGCTCCCAAAACTTTTAATTAATTGGCTTTACAATCTATTGACATATAGCATATCTGATGAAGATTATTTAAGAAACGTGTCGTGCTCACTAAATTAGATATCTACGTTTATTACTATCACTGTGTCGATACATCTGCTGGTGGACTATTAGTCCCCGAGAGTATCATCTGTCTAGTAGTCAGTGTTACTATCACTGGGTCGATACATCTGTTGGTGGAATATTAGCTCCGGAGAGTATCATCCGCCCAGTAGTCAGTGTTACCATCACTGTGTCGATACATCTGCTGGTAGACTATTAGTCCCCGAGAGTATCATCTATCTAGTAGTCAGTGTTACTATCACTGGGTCGATACATCTGTTGGTGGAATATTAGCTCCGGAGAGTATCATCCGCCCAGTAGTCAGTGTTACCATCACTGTGTCGATACATCTGCTGGTAGACTATTAGTCCTCGAGAGTATCATCTGTCTAGTAGTCAGTGTTACTATCACTGGGTCGATACATCTGTTGGTGGAATATTAGCTCCGGAGAGTATCATCCGCCCAGTAGTCAGTGTTACCATCACTGGGTCGATACCTCTGCTGGTGGACTATTAGCTCCCGAGAGTATGAACCGCCCAGTAGTCAGTGTTACTATCACTGGGTCGATACATCTGCTGGTGGAATATTAGTCCCCGACAGTATCAACCGCCAGGTAGTCCATGTTTCGGCACTGACATGGTTTATTAGATATACTAGTATTATTATTGAAATGGATTGTTTCTAAATAATGTAAGTATTATTAACCCTAAAGTTCTCCTTCCTCCTTCAGGATCAGGTGACCTTAGCTGATTTTGGCTATCATGTTTTGGGCCTATGGTTTTATTGCCCCCAAAGATTTTACATTTATTTGGCTTTCCAATACCGGTATTTCGACTTATGAAGGTTATCCCAGAAACACTTCTTGCCCACTAAATTTGATATCTACGTTTTATTAAGATCACTCTTTCGATACCTCTGCTGGTGGATTATTAGTCCCCGAGTGTATCATCCGCCCAGTAGTCAGTGCTTCGCGGACAACAATCTATTCCCTCTCAATTATATCAAATCTAATTATATGCAATATATGATACACGAAAGACCGATGTTTAAAGGAGAACTACATAGTAAATACTTTACATTTTAATGTAAAAGTTAACTTCAAATAGTCATCAGAATAATTTTTTAGATCTCTGGTTTGTTTTCAGGTGAATAAAAATCAGATTTGACACAGTAATGCTTATTATTTAAAAAAAAAGATGCACCTTCATTTTACATTTGATATCAATAACTGCCGAATTATTGAAAACAAGATTACTGGAATGAAAAAAGGGAGATAACTATTATAATTGAAGTTATACAAGTAGTTTATATGCATGATACATTTTGTTGTAACTTAATTTATTATGAACCAGTTACTGATAATTTTGTCAACTTACACTATATAATTTTTCATTCTGTCTTAGTTTCCGAACATCTAGTATTTTATCATAGAAAGTGATAAATTCCATACGTTCTGAAGGATTACACTTATCCACAATGAAGACATCTCCACCAGATCTTACAGCAACTCCACAATTGCAATAATTCCTCTGGTACGGAGGGTTGCAGCTTTTTAATTTAATTTGGACCTAAAATATGTTATCAATCAATTATACAGACAATACAATAAAAAAAGTAAATATACAGTCGATTAAGGGTTATGTTTGTAATGTCTAACGTTACTTTCAGCAATATTTCAGTTATATCATGGCGTCAGTTTTATTGATGGAGGGAACAGGAATACGCGGAGAAAACCACGACCTGCCGGAAGTCACTGATAAACTTTATCACTTAATGTTGCACCAAATACACCTGCCCATGTCAATGATTCGAACTCACAACTTCAGTGGTGATAGGCACTGATTACATAAGTAGTTGTAAATCCAACCACTATACGAACAGGACAACGACGACCCCTTAGTTCATTTTGAATGTTTTCGAAGCAACAGTAATTATGATTATGAGTGCGTTTTATTTCGGCCAGTCTATAAATCTGACATGACGCTATCAGTCAATAAAACGTATGCCCCTGGGTCAGTCAATAGAACGTATATTGTTTACTTGCCCCGAATATTATGTTTCGCAATGTTTTGACTATGAGCGTACTAATGAAGATTATTCCAGAAACGAGTCGTGCACACTGAATGATATATATACGTGTTTATTTATATCCTGTTACTGGTGTAGGAGACCGGAGTATCCTGAGAAAACCACCGACCTGCTGCAAATAACTGACAAACTTTATCACGTAATGTTGTATCGGGTACACCTCGTCTGAGTGGGATTTGAACGCACAACGTTAGTGGTGATTTATTAAGTGGTACCACTGACTATATATAGCAAAATGTATGCAGTCAATGCAATTTAACTACTCAAACAGAACAAGCGAAAGATAAAATCTTATACGTTCAAGTAAAAAATATGGATTATTTAATCTGTAGTGAAGAAGACATATCTCCATTATTTTTGTTTTATACAGCAATTCTTTGATTGCATCACATAAAGAAATGGAGAACATCTAATTTTTAATCAATGAACTAAGAAGATGGCATTAATGAATATTTGTTCAGTCATCTTTTGAACTAGTTATAAATATGTATAATGTAAAACGAACCATTCGTAACAAAAGCAAAATAAATTTAATGGCAGTATGAATCAAGTGACGTATTAAATTTACACTCCATTATTACAGATACTGGAAAAACAGCACTTACTTCCATTTTGCGATTTTGATCGAAATGTTCATACAAAGTGTATACGCCAGGTTGCTGGTGTTCGTATTTCCTGTTAAATTAAACCCATGGCATATCAAGTAATATAAATATTTAATATGAAGGAATGGCATTTGAGTACATTTTTTGTACATATATTACATCTTATGAAAACGTTCTTTTTTAATATTGCATAATAAGGATGTCGTCACCATGACTATGACTTGGTTAACGATTCCCTGGAACGTTGTGGCCGTGATCGTATGGTAGTTAGATTTACTTATGCAATCGAATCTCGATCAGGGCGAGGTGTACAACATTATGTGATAAAGTTTGTTAGTGACTTGCGACAGGTCTGTGGTTTTCTCCGGGTCCTTCGGTTTCCTCCACCAATAAAACTGACCGCAATGATATAGCTGAAATGTTGTTGAAAGTGGCGTTAAACCCCATCAAACAAACAAACAAACAAACAAAAAGCCGTTCCGGAATATCTGTATCAAAGATGACCTTGGGTATGTTCTTTTTGTCATAATCACTATCCTCATTAATGACATATCACCTGGTTTGTAAGTAACAAGAGTAAGACGACGGATGCTACTAGTGGAGCAGGAACCCTTCCGGAGCACCCGAGTTCGCCCCCTCCTCTATTTATACATATCAGAGTGGAGTTTGTGTGGTCTTTGTTGTCAAATCCTCATTTGTTTTGTAGAGGTTTATGTTTTATTTACGTTTTTTGTATTAATTGACGTATATTTCCATATCAAATGATGTTCGTAACGCTTAACAGTAACGTGACCGGTGTCACTAATGGAGCAGGAACTGATAACATTTCAGAAGTACTTGAGTTCATCCCTGGTACTTAGCGGGATCGTCTTGCGCAATCTGAAGTATTCTGCATAGTGTTTTATAGATCATTGTGTATCCTTTTGCATTTTCTGATCTTTGATTTGTGTTATGTCATGCAACCTTTCATTCATGGGTGAGTGAGTGTTTTTTGCTTAACGCAAGTTCAGCATTTTTTTCAGCTACATAAGGTGCACTTTTTACTAGAGCAACACGCTTAGTTGGATGTTTATAGTGCTAGCTCACTCAAACAGCAGTCCGCGGATAGACATGTCGCTCCATTAGGACACATTATCCTGATTTCGAGCCAACCATTCTTTGCTATTTTCCTTAATGCTGCGTGCTTTGTGGAGAAGCATACAATACCAGTTTTACAGGTGTGACCCGATCTGGACTGTAACCCATGATCTACCGCATTGGAGGCGAACACGCTAATTCATTACACAACCGATGCGGTTCATTCATCTCTGAGCGGACCGTCCAATCTCATGCAAGCTAGTTAGATTTATTGACCAATCTGGCAACAGCTGTTTGCGTGTCCTCGGTTTTGATACATAGAAATTTAGTAGCCTCATCGCTGATTGGTGGGTGTAAAATATGAATCCTGAAGTGACCCCGTGCGGGGTGTCGTGTGGTATTATTGTATCGCCAAGGAAGAAAACAAATTTAAAAATATGCAATAAACATTTAATTTTAATTAGATTCATTAAGGATATAACATACTTAGCTATAATTGCCTCTTTAATAAATATACAGTTATCTCTATTGTAATTGTGACATATGTTTATTTATTTACAGTGCATTAGTTTTGCATGCGAAACAAAATAATTCATAGTTATTAAAACTAATATGCACTGCTTTGTTCACCAAAATATGTGTAAATATTTAAAAAAAAGAAAAAAAGAAAAAAAGAAAAAAAAAAGCATTTACTATTTTGCAAATTGAATAAAACAATTCTTTTAATTATAAGTTCTTCATTTGATCAAATGTGAGGCAGGTAGTTTCAAATGAGCGATAGTAGTTTCCATGTAGATATTCTGAATTGATAATAATAGCACTGATTATAGACCTGATACCTATGTTTGGGTATTGATAGTTAGCGTTATGGATGTTTAATACCAATTTCAGATCTACATTGTGACGAAAACTAGAGGACAAACCTTGTCAACTGGTTGTAAAAAGTATATATAGTTTTCTTCTTAGAAAGGAATTATAAAAATATAATGTGAATTAATGTGAGTTTAACAATTTGTAACCTCGCATTTTATCTAATTTAGTTTTTAATTTTTTTGTATTATCCTATTATGGTTCTTAACGTTTTGAGTTCTGTGTTGTGATGTCTGTTATGATTTCCGCATACAACGATGTTCGATTCGTATTTACCTCCAGTTGTTTGTAGGAGAGCTAATGTTTTCTTTACGTTATTTGTGTTTGTTGCGCATAGTGTTGTCCAACAGATATTGTGTAGTGTTTTTGCTTTGTTTTTCGTTGTCTCGGGTACCCTATGTTACCAGTTTCTATGGATTGTTCATTTGTGATTGCCCCTTCAGTATTCTTTTAACATTTATTTACCCGGGGCATAGAAATAGGTACTAGTCTTTCTTTCGGAAGAGGCGTCCACTGGTTGGCAAGGTGAATCAAACACGCAACGCATCGTTATGATGGAACGTAAATAAGTGCTTGGAGAATGTCATGCTGTATGTACGTATAGGACAACTTATTGCAACTACTTGATGGTCCTTTGCAAGAAAAAAAAATATCCGACTCTTTCCATTATATTCCTTTTTCTTGTGGCAGTTTAACTTTTCACCTCCATGAAATTCATTTTGTTTTCGTCATGAATATATCTGACATATTTTCAATTGAATCTAAACAACAATCAATCAATCAAGTCAAATATTTTGAAATCCGTCATATTTTTGAGAGTGCAATATTGTTGGAAAAATATAGTATATTTTGTCCTGAAAATTATAAAATAGAAAAGTTATACAAACCAAGTAAAAAATTCAGTGAATAAATCAAAAATTGTAGTGTACAAATGCTGATTATTAGTTCTAAAATACAAACCTTCCATCAAAGGTTTTCATGTGTGGATCATTGTGGGATTCACAAGTTTTTCCTGCTATTTTACCTATTAATGCTTCGTCGTCATATATATTCACCTAAAACATGATCAGAAATAGAAGCAAATTACAGATGATGTCCTTTCACTAAACAACATACTGGAAAACATCACATCTCTATAATCGCCAAACTCTCGTGTATTTAGAATGTACTTCATGGATTAATATGATTTTATTCTCCTAATTGTTCTTAACGACGATCAATATAATGATACACGGAAAAGTCTGAGTATCAGTACATAGTCGCATTCCAGATTCATCTCAATACCAAGGAAACCAGGAGTTTGTATCCCGCACAGGGTAAGCGATTTAAACTGGTAGATACTGATAACAGCTTAAATTTAAATGTCATCTCATTTTAGTTTAAAATGTAGCAGTTATTTGCCATTTGAAGATATTTCTATTGTTTAGTAACGGCCACCATCCTGGATGGAAGTCCGGGCTGTTGGATACAATTTTGAAAAAAAAAATCATTCCATAATAGGTTGTATCCAATTGGTTTTGTGGTTTATGGTGTTTTTACGCCACTTTCAACAATATTTCAATTATATCGTGGTGGTCAGATTTATTGATGGAGGAAACCGGAGTACCCGGAGAAAATATTCAAAATTAACTTCAAAACAAATGAGCTTCGTAGCAATTTAGATGCTCCTACTTTCGTCGTGGGTCTACTCAGTTAAATTGAATATGTCTGGAAACATATATTGTATGGAATCAGGAACTATTTATCCAGAAAAAGGCGACATAACTTAAGTCAAACGTTGTGTATTGAACAAATAAGATATTTTCTTTTCAGATATCAATCTTAGTTTTGGGCAGAGTTCCTGTTGTCCGTCCTTCTGTTGTTTCATCCGTTTTTAAGTTTGTGTTTCATTAATGTTGTGCTGTTTATCTGGGTTTTTTGCTTTGTTTTTTATGTGTGACTTTACTTTTCTTTTCTAGTTTTTACCTGAATATCTTGAAGTTTATATCCATTCCATATATCGTGATCTCTGGATACTACAAATCGTGCTACGAATGTGTTAGGAAATTGCTGATATGCTTCGGTGGGTTTATATTTTATTGACATCGACTGGGTTTTATTCCAGTCTGTACTGGGAATAGTCATTCTACAATGCCTTGCATGACTTGCAATCTGACCGCTGCATTTGGGGTTGGTATTAGCTGTTTTTGGAACAACCATTTGAATTGTCATTTCACATGTACTTTGCTCACCGCCTCGCCACAAACAACCGAAAGGAACCGCCAAGTCAAATTCTACATTTGCACTCGTATCTTTCTTCAAAGCTAATGTAGTTGACTTTACCTTCATAAAAAAAAGTTAACAGAGAATATATTGCAAAGTATAGAAATTATATGCGTAACATTTCCCCTCTTTAGATATGCATTAGTAAAGGAAAATGGGGCCGTCGTGTCCGTGATCGTATGGTAGTTGGATTTACAATGTATTTATTATTACACTTCATTTTCAGTTGTGTTAAATTAGAAGTAAAATATTGTTTTAATAATATAATGACAAAAGTAATAAAAAGGTAGATATCAAAATTAGTGTGGAATCACCTTCATCATGTACGCTCTAAGTTAAAATAGTTGAAAGAACTTAACTTAAATGTCATTAGGAGTAAGAAAACCAAAGGTCCTAAAAAGGATAGCAAACATTGGCTTAGGTCACCATTAGTGTGGGCTGTGTCTGGAAAGTGTCACGATGATTACACGTTATAGATTATATTTGTAGATTTTTAAAAGGAGTAGTTTTTCAGTGCAGCCGTTCAAAAAGATTACATTTTCCGTCCCTTTCCAACTCTCCATAATTTTTCATTGATAGTCAAATTTCATTGATCCGATTGTCGCAATTTCCCCCTTCTGTATTATTCATTTTAAATATTGAACTTGTTCTCGTGTTGACTATTCTTTACCAGTGGACGTTAAGCCACCAACAATGAAACAACACTCAATCGACGATGGTCCTTTAGCATGCATTGGAATAAGTAAACCGTCTCTGGAATATTACTTATTGCTGTTACTATTTCATTTCGCCGTTTCAAAGAAATAAATTCTCCCTCAGTACTGATGAATTTTAAATTGATATGTTTTACCCCATATGATTGTTAATTAACATTTTTATTTCTGAAGCAAATCACATTCACACAAAGACTCGTACATATGATGCGAGCATTGCATGCCCATTTCTCTTACATACATTGGTTGCAAACTACAATAGCACATTGTTGTCAGTATTATTATGAAACATGCGGATGCATATGCCACCCTGTACCCTGTTCAGCATTGATTTCGTAAATTAAGATTATGCGAACCTCAATTGATAGAATTTATCGATGATGTCATTAAAAACATTGAAGACGGTAAACAGACAGACATTTTAATAATGAGCATTTGATAAGATAAACCACTCTCTACCTCTACATAAATTACACAACTACGGAATTGGGGGAAAAGTGAATTTCTAGATTGAAAGCTTTTTAACAAACAGGGTACAAGCTGTGATAATCGAAGGTGGAAAATCCTGATTGAACCTGAAGTAATATAAGAATCAGAATAATGTGTCCGATCTAGCACTATAAAAACCCAAATACTTAGTAAGCGTGTTGGTCTAGAACAAAGCGGACCTGACCATCATCTTACTGAACATTAACTTGTTCTCGCCATTATGAGGCTGAAAAAATAGCTGAATTGGTGTTAGACAACAATCTCTCTCTCTCTCTCTCTCTCTCTCTCTCTCTCTCTCTCTCTCATTTTGTTTCATTAAAAAATGCTTACTGATATATCCAATGTTGTAAGATGTTTCTCCGACAGATGCAATGTTTTCAAATTTGATTTTTCCGAGACACTAGTAAGAAAGGAATTTCCATGTCTAAGCCATGTTACTTGATAAAACGCACTTTTTAAATCGGAGGTACTACCAAAGAAACATTTATATTGAAGCCTGCCCTTAACAGAACCATCTAACTATATTGGAACAAGATCAACGGTTATGACTGGCTGTCGTAGTACTTCTGTCGGTGGGGTGTCTGTATTAACAAAAACATTATAATAACATTAGTAAACACAGGAAAGAGTGAGTGAGTGAATGATTGTTGTTTAACGACAATTCAGCAATTTTTAAGCTATATAATGGCGAGAACAAGTCAATTTTCAATGAGATGATGAAGTCCGCTTTGTATTAGACCAACTCGCTTAGTTAGATTTTTATTGTGCTGGCTCACTGAAACAACAGTCCGTGGGTAAACATATCACTCCACTCGGACACATTATTATGATTCCGCGCCAATCAGTATGTGCCCTTTCTCCTTAATGCTGCGTGCTTAGCGGAGAAATAACACATACCAATTTTATAGACCCACGATCTACCCGACCGGAGTTCGAGCCCACGATCTACCATACTCGAGGCGAGCACGCTAACCATTACGCCACCGATGCGGTTGACACACACAAGAAAACATTAGGTATATTTATGGGTACAAACTGCTCTTCTCGCCCACTTGTTCCTTTATTCGTATGAGGCAGACTTCCTACAGGGGCTTCTCAAGAAAGACGAAAAGAAGCTAGTCCGATCCATTAATTGCATGTTCTGCTACATGGATGATAACTAAATAATTCTATGTTTGGGGATTTCGTTGATCGCATCTATCCCATTGAGCTTCAAATAAAGGATACCACAGGTACAGATTGGCATGCTTCATACAGCTCGAAATTGACAGTGAGGGGCGGTTAAGAACGAAACTTTACGACAAAAGAGATGATTTCAATTTTCCCATTGTGAACTTTCCATTTATATGGAGCAACACTCCATCAGCACTGCATAAGGTGTATATATCTCTCAGTTGATACAATATTGCAGAGCTTGTGGTTTTTATCAGGATTTCCGTGATAGAGGGTTCCGGCTAACAAGGAAGCTACTGAACCAAATGTTCCTATTGGCTAAGTTGTAGTCATCACTTCGAATGTTTAATCGTCGCCACCATGACATGGTTAACCGCTTTGGAATATCTGTGTCACAAATGACCACGGACATGTTCCACTTGTCGTAAACACTTCCCGGTCATTTCCTCGTTCATGACTTATCACCAGGTGTGTAACTAGATTAAGACAACTGGTACCACCAGTGAGGCAGACACTGAGTTCAGCTGCGGTTTTTAGTGGGGTTCGTGTTACTCGATCTTTAGTTTTATGTGTATATTTTGTAGATCGTTGTTTAACCTGTTGTCATTTTTCTTTTTACCATTCTGTTCTGTCCTTCTTTGATTTACGGATTCTGATTTCCCCTTTGATATCTCTAAACTCTTCTTAAACAGTTAGTACAGAAGACTTCCTGTAATCTGGACTTAAAAACACAAGAGTCCATAAATGGAAGCAAGGACAGAAAATTCAATGATACAAAACAAACTACACAGTAAGCTAAGAATCGAGCAACACGAACCTTAATAAAAACCGTGGGTAATCTCGGGTACTACACATGTGGTACCTGTCGTGTTGCTCTTTGACCAAACTTGGTCTCGTTCCTCAACAAATACCACGACATAGTTTAAAAGACTGGTAATGACATAGGAAGGGCAAAAAACGTGAACTCATATAATACTGGAGAGGCAAAAAAAGTTAACTCATATTATACTGGAGAGGCAAAAAAAGTTAACTCATATTATACTGGAGAGGCAAAAAAAGTTAACTCATATTATATATACTGGAGAGGCAAAAAAAGTTAACTCATATTATACTGGAGAGGCAAAAAATGTTACTAATATTATATATACTGGAGAGGCAAAACAAGTTAACTCATATTATACTGGAGAGGCAAAAAGTTACTAATATTATATATACTGGAGAGGCAAAAAATTACTAATATTATATATACTGGAGAGGCAAAAAGTGACTAATATTATATATACTGGAGAGGCAAAAAAAGTTAACTCATATTATATATACTGGAGAGGCAAAANCAACTGGTACCACCAGTGGGGCAGACACTGATCTCAGCTGCGAATTTTAGTGGGGTGCATGTTACTCGATCTTTAGTTTTATGTGTATATTTTGTAGATCGTTGTTTGTCCTGTTGTCCTTTTTCTTTTGCCCATTCTGTTCTGTCCTTCTTTGATTTACGGATTCTGATTACCCCTTTGGTATCTCTAAACTCTTCTTAAACAGTTAGTACAGAAGACTTCCTGTAACCTGGACTTAAAAACACAAGAGTCCATAGAAGATGAAATATTCCTGCGTCAATCAACAATGTAAGAGGCAGTTTATATTAAAGAAAGCCACGAGTCAATATTAGGAAAAAAGTTTGTCGTAAATGGAAGCAAGGACAGAAAATTCAATGATACAAAACAAACTACACAGTAAACTAAGAATCGAGCAACACGAACCTTAATAAAAACCGTGGGTAATCTCGGGTACTACACATGTGGTACCTGTCGTGTTGCTCTTTTTACAAACTTGGTCTCTTCCTCAACAAATACCACGACATAGTTTAAAAGACTGGTAATGACATAGGAAGGGCAAAAAAAGTTAACTCATATTATATATACTGGAGAGGCAAAAAGTTACTAATATTATATATACTGGAGAGAAGTGACTAATATTATATATACTGGAGAGAAGTCACTAATATTATATATACTGGAGAGGCAAAAAGTTACTAATATTATATATACTGGAGAGAAGAGACTAATATTATATATACTGGAGAGGCAAAAAGTGACTAATATTATATATACTGGAGAGGCAAAAAGTTACTAATATTATATATACTGGAGAGGCAAAAAGACAAAGATAGACGGACGTATCAGAACATAAAGGTAGAAAAGAGGAAAATCAAAGATTAACGGAATCATTGAACTATTTGAGAATCCATTGTCTCCTGTTAACGAATGATAGTCAAACTAGGACGCTTATCATTAACCGTGGACGAGTCCTTGAATCCTTTAGCTGGATCAAAATGGTTTTGTTTTACGGATTTATACTCTGTCTCCCAAAGCATATTGACAGTGGAAAAGAAAAGCAATGCATTGTATCGGGTGATGTTACTCGAAATCGACAATTACAATTAAAACTCCGTAAGAACATTTTGAATTCAAGGATATAGATTCACAATAAATATTGATACTATATAGCCTTAATATTTACTCAAATAAAGTAACTTACCCAAAGTCCCAGTTCCTGCAAAAAATTATTTTATTTCAGAACAAGAGTTATTCTCAACAATTTATATAAGTTGTAAAAGAGTGATGCACTGTTATGAAAGTATATGATAGGAGTTAAAACCATTAGTCTGAAAGCCAGGTTTTATAAAGCTACATTTTTTTCCTGGTGGCGTTGATGTTACCATTTCTTAGAACATACAAATTACCTGATCATGATTTCCTTCCATGCGTACGCTATAAATTGAACAGTAGAATAGTTTTTAGCAAGGGAAGTATTACAAAAAAAATATTTTATTTTCTGTCAATAGTAAAAGTATTTAGTATTTATTATCAGAATACCGCAGTGAAGCCAAAGTGTAAGTGTAAAACTCCTTGTAGTACGGGATATTAGATGATCATATCCTACCCTAGGTATCCTATATGTTAATAAATTTGCATGAAGAAACCAATCAACAAGGTGTTTTTGCCATGAGTTCGAACCAGGATATTTTAAGCTAAAACACATGAACACCAATAGGTCTTAATTATCGTATTTCACTTTACGGGAAACTATGGAAATCATATTGTACAATCTAATAAATAGCAGTAATAGTATAAATTTGTCACAGTTTTTTCTAACGTCATTTTCAACAATAACTGCTAAAATGCGAAGCTTTTATTGTTCGTACAACATTTTGTGTAGTTAAAATACATTCGTATATATATATACACCACATTTTCTTTGAGGAAAGACGTCACGAGGAAAGTGTGTTTTTTACTCAAGCATATTTCAATAATTCACGTTTCTTTTTTTATGATGTTAAATGTCAACAATTAAGTACGAATACGTTACAGTTTTCTTTTTAATTTCTGATACATACCCATTACATACATTGTGTTGGTACACAACTTTGTATCAGGTCGATTCTGTTGTGTGAGCCAGTATCACTACGAATCGCGTAGGCGACCAGTTGTAATGCGGTTAGTTCATGCAACAGATAAGACCTGATACATAGTTTTGTACCAACACACTATGTATGTAATATGCTTCTCTAACATTTCAATAAAAACATTTATAAACAAATAGCAAAAATCGAAATAAAATTAACAAATTTGTACAATACTCTAAAGGGGATTACATTTTGTACATGACGTCACGTTATTTGTTGCCGTTCATTCAACAATGTCACGTTGCTGTTCGATCACTTTCAGTGTGACTGTACATTCTTCTGAGAACCCTTTTTGAGAGATGTGGATCGAAACTATGTCCTTAGAAATGAGAATATGACCGTTAATTTGCGATACACAATACGAATGAATAAACAAATAAACAGTCGCTTTGTTTAGGTTGCTTACATTGACGTGTTTCTCCCGCATTCCAATGATATGACGACATAACAAAGTAGTTCGGCAGAGAAGATCTGGTGCAATGTCGCACCATTCTTATATCACCACAGTGTGGTGATACAATATCTTGTATCAGACAAGCTACTTGTTTTACTTTCAAAGGAAAGCGTACATAATGTTAGATAAAGTGATTTATATTTAAATTACACAAGTGTCCTTTCAAATAGCATAATAGTGCTGGGTCTGACATATGCTCCACGAAACCTCTTTCCATATTATTAAGATGCATTTTATCGGCGGTCAAAACCGGGCTTCAGAGTTACTGTGACACTAGCTACTCGAGGGGTGGTGTAGATCAGATATGGATTCTAAAGAACTCTAAAGATCTGTTAGAGTACATACAATTTAGATCCCTGTCCTCCTGTAATAGCATTAACACATTTGACTTCGCTACCATCTACACTACTATTCCACACTCGAAGCTGAAGGACATAATAAGGGAGTTGTCCCAACTGTGTTTCATTAAAAAGAATGGCTAACGTCGATACAAATACCTTGTGCTAGGAAGGGACAGAAACGAAACTTTACGACAGAAGAAATGATTTCAATTTTCCCATTGTGAACTTTCTATTGATATGTAGCAATATTCCAGCAGCACCTGCATATAGAGTATACATCTCTCAGTTGATACGATATTGCAGATCTTGTGGTTCCTATCAGGATTTCCTTGATATAGGGTTACTGCTAACAAGGAAACTACTGAACCAAGGGTTCCTCTTGGTTAAGTTGATCTCATCACTTTGAAAGATTTACGGTCACCACCATGTCTTGGTTAACCGTTATGGAATATCTGAGTCACAAATAATTACGGATATGTTCCACTTGTCGTAAACACTTCCCGGTCCTTTCCTCATTCATGACTTATCACCGGGTTTGTAACTAGATTAACACGACGGGTTCCATTAGTGTAGCAGGAACAGCTTACTCTTCCGGAGCATCTGAGTTTTAGTGGGGTTCGTGTTGCTCGATCTTTAGTTATATGTGTATGTTTTGTAGATCGTTGTTTGTCCTTTTGTACTTTATTATTTTGGCCACTGTGTTGTCTGTTCTTCGATATACGGATTCTGATTAACCCTTTGGTATCTCCAAACTCTTCTTAGATATATCTTTAAATGCATAAGCAAAAACTTACCAAAACAATATGCTTCTGGACACTTCGTTGAAGGCCTAAGATGATAGACTTTATATGATCCACAGTGTTTAATTACCACTGAATATTCTTTTTCACAGGTAATTGAATTTGATTTCTTCACACAACCTTTACCATGAGACACCTGATTAAAAAGTTTTGGTATTTCTCCTGAAAGTCATATTAGGAATTTTAGTTCAAGAATGATATGATAAGGCTGTTACATCATTTTTCCATACTTACAAACTTTCTTTGCGATTACTCACCTCAAACGTTTCATGTTCTGGTTCGCTAGTTGAAAGTTTACAATATCAATCAACCTATATATTGGAACATATAAAATATATGCAGTAAAAACATTTAATACTTTAACCTTTAAACCAAATAGGGTATGTTGTTCCACAGCTGAAAATATCAGGTGGAGACACTGGCATGTGGATTTCTGCCCTGTACAATTTACCGCCATCTGGAAGGTACTTGTCACAAATATCCACCTCGCTATTTTTATTGTCGCATTGATAGTATCTTCGTTCCATTTCTGACAGGTCTGTGTAGTCTTTACATGGATCAATGGCATGGATACTCTTGCTTACTGAAGATAAAACAAATACGATTTATCAATAAAAATGAAAAATAAAATATACCACACTGTCGGAACCGTTCGAAAATCCAATAGTAGAGGAATCGTCGTGGCCGTCATCGTATTGTAGTTGGATTTACAACTGCCTGTGCGATCAGTGCCTATCTCCACTTTTACATAGGCAAGGTGTACTTGATACAACAATATGGGATAAAGTTTGTCGGTAACTTGCGACAGGTCGGTTGTTTTCTCCGGGTACTCCGGTTTCCACCAACAATAAAACTGACCACCCCGATGTAACTGAAATATTGTTGAAAGTGATGTTAAGCGCCATAAAACCAAACCAATTGTAGGAAGAGGAAAAATCGTTACCCCTGACACACAAATATATGATCGCTCATTGTTCTGGCTAAGCATAGACAGTATAATAAACGGTGGCAGCGTTAATCTAGTATTATGGACCCATATTCACGTGATGATTGTGCTTAAAGAGGTCACATGCTATTACATAGATTTCAATAAACTTTCCGTTAAAGCGTACATATATAAGAGCCATGACACACTAGATACGATAACGTAAACCCTCATTCCGCTTGTGCTCCATTTAGGGTTACGAATCGATCTCATTCAACGTATGGGTGCAAATTAAAAATTTCGTTCCGGGAATATTTCAACTTTCTTTTTGCATATCTGGTCATAACTTATTATTCCCAACAATTTCTAAGTAATGGTGATATGAAATAAGTGTTACAATACCTGTTTCTATCTTCAAGACCGGTTTCGTATTTGAAAATTGTTACTTGTCCGCCATAACACCTTACGTATACTCTTGCGTTACTTGTAATGGGCGGAGCCTATCCATATATATGGATCTGAATGCCAAATATGGAAAACTTTACTACGATGTTTACAACCGACATCTAAATAAGGATATCTCCAAAACGAGGCATGTGCACGTGAAACAGCAACTTGTAAACAAAATGTCGGACAGAAAGAAGATTTCATGCATTCAAATTTTCAGATGGATATAAGTCTACCATGGATTGATGCAACGTTTACTTAACACCTCAAGGTTTACCTAAATATATTTATCTTTCACCCCCGTTAATTTTTCCAACCACTTACAACGGAATTAGAACAAAAAACCGCCCGGTGTGAATCACTCCGGGCGCTGCTCCCATACGTTGAATGGGATCGA
>MJUT01049977.1:33899-46142 GCA_002080005.1 Gigantidas platifrons | reverse complement strand
CGCTGCACGTGTACTATTTCAATTTTAGTGAAAATCATCTATTTCCATTTTTTGGCATCTGGTTATCCCTCCGGTAGCCTCAAACTTTTTAGTGCTTTCAAATGATGTATTTTTGTTTATAGAATCCACATCAAGTTTACACCAATAGAGAGTGGTAATATTCAGTGACACTTCATACAAACCATAAATTATATTCAAATCAATGTATTTTTATGACAATTAATACCCTTCATTCCTCATTTATGACTTACAACCAGGTTTGTGACAAGAAGAATACGACGGGTGCCACATGTAGTGTAAAAACTGATTACAATTCCTGAGTACATGACAAGAATAACACAACGAGTGCCAAATGTAGTGTAAAAAACTGATTACAATTCCTGAGCACATGACAAGAATAACACAACGGGTGACACATGTAGTGTAAAAAAACTGATTACAATTCCTGAGCACATGAGTCCACCCCCGGTTTTTAGAGGGGTCCGTATTGCTCGACTTAATGCTTTATAGATCATTGTTGCTTTCCTTTGACCATTGAATTGTCTGTCTTTCTGTGATTAACGGCTCATGACTGACTACCCATTTGATATATTCAAACTGCTCTTACTGATTCATTAATGTATTACACTCTCCATACTAGACGAAATAATTGTTTCCTGTTATTGTGATCTTAATGTAGTTCACTAGTCAAACTGTAACTACAAACACACAGAGAATTTGTTAGTTCGTCCCTGACTTGTGGCGCGTTTCGTGTAGTTCATATTTTACAATTACATTTCTAAATGTTTTTACTCCGTAAGTGATGTCCCATACGTATTAAAACTGTTGTCGTTAAAAAATGTTTGTTCTTTGTTTTTATTTTGTTTTTTGTTTTTGTCTTTTTTTGTTTGTTTGTTTGTTTGTTTTTTTATTGTTTTGTTTTTTGTTTGGTTTGCTTGTTTGTTTGTTTTTTTGGTTTGTTTTTTATATTTTTACTGTTTTTTCTTGCATTTGTGTTTTGCTTTATTTGTTTGTTTTTTTTATATATTTTTGCTGTTTTTCCTTGTATATTGTTTTTTGCTATGTTTCATGTTTTTGNTGTTTTTCTTGAATTTGTTTTTGCTTTGTTACTCTTTTTGTTTGTTTGTTTGTTTTTTCTCTTCTTTCTTGTTGTTTTTAATTTTTAATTTAAAAAATTTTTGTCTTTGTTTTTGTTTATCTCTCTTCCTGCATTACCTTACAGTGTATTTGTCATGGATCATGTTTACGTTCTATATTGTAACCTTGTTTACTTCTTTACAAATACAATATATAAATGTATTGATTGAATCTAAACCGAAAGAAGTTTTAATGTGGAAAAACCCATTACAAATATTTATTTATAGTAACAAGGACTTGACATCCAAAATGGCAGGTAATATCAATATATGTACAATATTTAGTTATAAATTCTGGAATTAATGGATATAAAAGAACCAAACTGGTGCAAAAACACGTGAAGAAACTTAAGAATATAGGTCTTGTCATATAGATTGGTCGGGAAGTGACAGTAGGCTAATTGTCTTGTCATATCTAAACTGGTCGGGAGGTGAGAGGCAGCTAATTATCTGACCATAGAATCCGATTGGGGTGTTAGCTTGTCAATTGCCTTGTTACATAATCTGGTCAGGAAATGATAGTTCTCCAATTGTCTTATTATATATTCTAGTCAGTAGATACTACTTGTCTAATGAGATGATAGTTTTCTAGTTGTCTTGTCATATATTCTAGTCAGTAGATAATACTTGTATAATTATCTTGTCTGTAATCTAGCCAGGAGATGATAGTTGTCTGTCTACCTGTCTTGTCATATAATCTAGCCAGGAGATGATAGTTGTCTAATTGTATTGTCTGTAATCTGGTCGGGAGATGATAGTTGTCTAACTGTCTTGTCATATAATCTAGACAGGAGATGATAGTTGTCTATTTGTCTTGTCAAATAACCTGGTCAGGTGATAATAGTTGGCTAATTGTCTAGTCATATCATATGGTCAGGTGATGATAGTTCTCTAATTGTCTTGTCATATCATATGGTCAGTAGATGATAGTTGTCTTGTCATATTTTCTAGTCCGTAGATAATAGTTGTCTAATTGTCTTGTTATATAATTTAGTCAGGATATAATAGTTGTCTAATTGTCTTGTCATAAAATATGGTCAGGATATAATAGTTGTCTAATTGTCCTGTCATAAAATATGGTCAAGAGATGACCGTTGGTTTATTGTCTGGTCAGGAGAAGTTAGTTGGCTAACCGTCTTCTCATATAATCTAGTCAGGAGATGACAGTTGGCCTATTGTCTGGGCATATAATTTGGTCAGGACATGATAGTTGGCCTATTGTCTGGTCATATAATCTGGTCAGGAGATGATAGTTGTCTAGTTTCTTATCATCTTAATTGATCTGGTTTAATTGTTGGCTAATTACACTGTTATATCATATGCTCGATGATTGGTAGTTAATTGTCTTGTAATATTATATAGTCAGTGTGATAATGGGCAATTGTGTTTGTCACACAGGCTGGATGTTGTGATAGTTGATTAATTGCTTTGTTTGATAATCTGGTCAGAGGATCATAGTTGGATAATTATCTTCACGTATAAGCTAGTTGGGATGATAGAGGGCTAATTGTTTTACCATATAGACTGACCGGAAGATGGTAGATAGCTAACTGTCTTATCATATAATCTGCTCTGGGATGACAGTTGTGTAATTGTCTTCTCATATTCATTGGTCAGAGATCTCCCGAAAAATCTAGTTATTAAATCCTGTCTCCACCCTGAAGGCTATGCCACTCTGTTATATTTAAGTTTGTCATACGTTTCGTAAAAGTGAAGGCTATGCCACTCTGTTATATTTAAGTTTGTCATACGTTTCGTAAAAGTGAAGGCTATACCACTCTGCTATATTTAAGTTTGTCATGCATTTCAAAGGATTTACTAATTGTGCGGATTGCTTGAATTAATTACTAATAAAACTTTCAGATACATAGTGGAAAATATATCGACAACGTGTTAATTTTTATCTTACCAGACTGAGTGTGTTTGTATTAAGTAATATTTTTTTTCAAGCAAAAACAAAATTCTATTTATTTTGTCATCCAAATATTAAATAATTAATTAAATTTAGTGTGGTGCTTTTGTGAAGATTAACAATTGTCACAGGAAATACCATTACTGTCACTGTGTCTATACCTCTGTTGATGGATTATTACTCTAACTTCGGTCAAGCCCTGCAGAGGTCACACTCATCACTTGAAATTAAATATAAGCTATTTATTTTAATTTGCAATTGATTTAATTGATTTGATTTATTGTGTTTCACGCCACTTTCAGAAATATATCAGCTATATCATGGCAACCTGTTTTAGTGGTGGAAGAAGCCGGAGTACCCGGAGAGAATCACCGACCATGGGCAAGCAACTGGTAAACTTTATTACACGCGAATGCGAGTCGAGTGCACCTTTTTGTAGTTTACAAAGCCGAGCACGAACGCCGTATTGATGATAGGATTGTATGAGTTGCTAGGAAATCCAACTACCCAACTCATTGAGCCACCCGGGACCTAATTAGCAATTGATATAACCACAAGTGACCGACATTTTTTATCATGGTCATAAAATATTGATTTGTGTTGTATAACGTCCAGTGATCAGTTATAAATATGACAAAAACAAGATAACAAACACATGTTAAATAAAAATGTGACACAGTCAATGTCCAGATGTTTTGATTGCAGTAATTCAAATAGAAAATAAGTCATATGTCTATTTAAAAAGAGGAATTACCAGTAGGTATTAGTGGTCGTCGTGTACGTGATCGCATGATAGTTGGATCTACAACTATCTGTGCAATCAGTACCTATCACAACTAAAGTTGTGAGTTCGAACCCCGTTCATCACGAGGTGTACTCGATACAATATAATGTGATAAAGTTTGTCAGTAACTTGCAACAAGTCGGTGGCTTTCTCCGGGTACTCTGGTTTCCTCCACCAATAAAACTGACCGCCAGGTAGGTATTTACTAGAATAAGTTGGTTGGTACTCTTTTAGATATTGAAATAAGCTATTAGTTAAATACAATACTGAAACCTGTAAAAAAACAACACAATATTACAATCTACTGTTTTGGTCCAGATGTTGTAGGTTTTTTGCTATACGCACCTGTCACTATTTAAAGAGGAGTTACTGGTAGTTATTTACCTCCTTTTCTTGGAGGTAGTCGTGTAAGTTAATTCCTATTGTATGAGATACTGATTGATTTTGTTTATTGATTGATTTTTGGTGCTTAACGCCACTTTCAGCAATATTTCAGCTATATCATTGCGACCAGTTTTAGTGATGGGAGAAGCCGGAGTACCCGGAGGGAACCACCGACCATGGGCAATCAGCTTGTAAACTTTGTCACTTGCGGCTGCGAGTCGAGTGCACCTTTTTTTAATATACAAAGCCGGGCATGAGCCCACGCCGTATTGGTGATAGGCTTGTATGAGTTGTTAGGTAATCCAACTACCTAACTCATTGAGCCACCCGGGCCCTGTCTGAGATACTGAAAAATATTATTAATTAAATATACATTACTTGAAGCTGGACAAATACACAAAATATTATATTTGTATAAAAGTCGCCTCACTATTACACATGATAATATATGACTGTAATAGTTACAAATATTGCATTCATTTTTATTGTAGACGACATCACATCACGTGATACATCTTTATCGTTATATCAGTTTTTATGTCATAATATTGTTGGCACTGAAGAAACAGTAAAAACAAAGAGAACGTTTAATTCATTCAAAGACAATCTTCAATCCAGTAGAGTTCATATATTAGTAACAAGTGGAAGTTTTGGTGAAGGCCTAGAGATGAAAGGCAGCGACATTGACACGATGTATGTTATTGCATTTGTACATGTGTATGAGGACATTAATAAGGTACGATTTAATTCTAGAGAAACGTCTTTTGTTATGGATAGGGATGACTGTAAGCTTGGTTTTACTCAGCTTCGACTCGTTCAATGTAACGACACTGATATTTTACGATGGTGTAAACAAGTCGGCAATTATATTTATTTGTCTAATGAGGTGATGAAATTTGATTTAATGGAACAATTAGCAGAACCTACTATAATTCACGGGCCGTGTCTGTCAAACATGGATTGTAGCAGAGATTATGCGATGTGTCTCCATTCAAGAGAATGGATATCACCTGCTCACAAATGGATAAAAAGACCTAACAGTTCCTGGCTGAGTAGTGAGGTAAAGTCTAAGATAATAGATCATGGGGTTCTCTTTGTTCCAATCGGATGTAACGGATCTAAAAACGAAGATATCGAATGGCGTTTTTCCTTTTCTGTAGGAGAAAAACTATTGATATACACTTTCACTCACGTACAGCTCATGTGCTATGCTCTCATGAAAATTTTATTAAAAGACGTTATTGATAGCAACGATGACTGTAAAGGTCTTCTTTGTTCATATTATATAAAAAATGTTATATTCTGGGTATCAGAAGAATTACCGTTATCAATATGGCGACCAGAAAATCTGATATATTGTTTCATGAGATGTTTTGAAAGACTGCTTTATTGTGTTGAGTATTCAATGTGTTCCCATTACTTCATTCCGGAAATTAATATGTTTGAGAATAAAATAGAAGGAAACGAACAACAAGTCTTGTTAGGACGTTTAAATGTATTGTACAGTTACGGATGGCGATGTATACTTCTGTCTAAACAATTTTCAAAGTATCGAGTAATTAGTAACAATAGACTTTCCGCCAGCAATGAAAGAGTGGAATATATCAAAAGTATATTATGTACCAAATCTGTTAGACTGACGTTAGCAGTAGACGGAAACATATCATTTACTCCTTACTGTCAGTCACCAAAATTAAAATCATACTTACATTATTGCATCTCGTTGAGATATAATGGAGAAGCTCAACATATATCTGTTGATGGTGGTAATAGAAATAAAACCCAATATAATCAATACCGGACATGTCTTAGTTACCTACTATACAACATACATCAGGATTCTGTGTCAGGTTGGTTAATGTTGGCCTCGTTTTACTACCGTATGAAACATTACAATACGGTTCTTCATATTGTTTCATATGCAGTATCAAAGTGCACACCAGAAAAAGTCTACTATCAACAGAACTTATCTAGCGAACAATATGCATTAATTAAAACTAAATTTTCTTGACGATGCAANTATATAGAAAGCAATATAAAGAATCATTGTGACTGTCTTTTCTTGACTATACTTTTATATAGAAAGCAATATAATGAATTATTGTGACTGTCTTTTCTTGACTATACTTTTATATAGAAAGCAATATAAAGAATCATTGTGACTGTCTTTTCTTGACTATACTTTTATATAGAAAGCAATATAATGATTGACAGTTCTTTTTACAACGAAGTAAAAATAAACTGGGTTTTTAAAGTATTGTTTCATTTGTGTACATAAAATTTAAAAAATAAAAATGGATTATATATATTTCAACAAGGAAGAGCAACACTCTGGATGTGGCTGTACTCTCTTATATATGGAGATGTCTAAAAGTCTAAGTGTACTGTCTATTATAAAACTGATTATACATCGACTGATTCATATGTTATAAAACTTTGATCATATTTAAAGAAAGGATTGTGTAACAAATGTTTATTAAAATTTTATTTTTTTAATTCAAATATAAGAAGATTTTGAAGATACCAAAGGGGTAATCACGCATCTGTTAATCGAAGTATAGATTGATTGATTGATTTTTTTGGTGTTTAATGCCACTTTCAGCAATATTTCAGGTATATCATGGCGACCAGTTTTAGAGGTGGAAGAAGCCGGAATACCCGACGAGAACCACCGACCATTGGCAAGCAACTGATAAGCTTTATCACTTGCGACTGCGAGTCGAGTGCACCCTTTTTGTAATTTAGAAAGCCGGGCGTGAACCCACGTCGTATTGGTGATAGGCTTGTATGAGTTGTTAGTTAATCCAACTAACTAACTCATTGAGCTACCTGGACCCTACAACTACCTAACTCATTAAGCCACCTGGACCCTACAACTACCTAACTCATTGAGCCACCTGGGCCCTACAACTACCTAACTCATTGAGCCACGTGGATCCTACAACTACCTAACTCATTGAGCCACCTGGGCCCTACAACCACCTAACTCATTGAGCCACCTGGGCCCTCGAGGAAGTTCAGACAACACAATGATCTACAAAAACAGGACAAAGGGACAAACAACGATCTACACAATATTACACACAAAACAAAAGATTGAGTAAAACGAACCACACTAAAAAAAAGTAGTGCATACGACGTGTTTCTGAAATAAACGTCACCGGGGTCGATAAAAACCAAAAGATTGGAAAGTGAATTTAAAGTTAGATATCACATTTAATGAGCATACTGGAATATTTGATTCAAGCTAAATAATTTAAAAGTTTTTGAGATAAAGCAAAACCAAAGACCTGAAAAGATAGCGACTAGTTTTAATAATGATCATCATGTAAAGAATTCATTGCGAAATATTGGTATCGGACATAGATAAAATACTTATATAAAACCTAATGAAACCGGCAGGTCGGTAGTTTTCTCCGGGTACTCCGGCATCATCCACAAATAAAACTAACCGCCGCGATATAGCTGAAATATTGTTGAAAGTGTCGTTAAGCACCATAAACTAACTAAGCGAATCTAAATCCCGATATATTGAATCAATAAATATTCCTATGAACTCGTCCGTTTACCTTTTCGATCACCTGATCGCTCGAATAATCAGAATGTCATGCAACTGTCGATCACATAGCCTCTCGAAAACGATCAAAATGTCAACTACGGACATCTAATCTCTCGAATGATCAAAATTTCAACTTTTGATCAAATGATCCCTCGACTGATCAAAATATCAACTTTCGATCACCTGATCTCTCGAATGATCAAAATGTCAATTTTCCCTCACCTGATCTCTCGAATGGTCAAAATGTCAACTTTCGATCATCTGATCTCTCGAAAGAAAAAAAACTAAACCTTTTAAAGTTAACAAAGTTTTCTAGTAAGCACTGCACATTTCAACTCTTAACATTAGCGGTACCTAGCTCCTTTAGTTTCTCAACTTTTTTTGCAACAAACATGTTTCATACCAAACAACACATTACGTATTTTTCTTATCTCGCCTTTCGGGACCCGGATGGCTCAATGAGTTAGGTCGCTGGATCTAGCAACTCATACAAGCCTATCACTAATACGGCGTGGGTTCGCGCCCGGCTTTGTAATTTACAAAAAAATGGTGCACTCGACTCGCAGCCGCAAGTGATAAAGCTTACCAGTTGCTTGTCCATGGTAGGTGGTTTTCTCCGGGTACTCCGGCTTCCTACACCACTTAAACTGGTCGCCATGATATAGCTGAAATTTTGCATGAAAGTGGCGCTAAAACACCAAAAATCAAATCTAATCATTATCTCGCCTTTCCTGTAACTAATATCATAATATTATGATGAAGCATCGTATGCCCTAAATGAGATATCTATAACTACCTAACTCTTTGAGTCACCCGGGCCCTTTGCACTAAATTATGATGGAGGTTATTACAGGAACGGGTGGTATGCACTAAATGAGATATCTATAACTTTGTTCTATATAAGAGATTTATAATATTGTATCAATGTACCTTTATTCTCATGGATAGCAATTAAATGAAAGCTAAAGCAGCTTGTTTCCCAGTCTCATAAATTACATTGTATTATATATACATATATGGTTAGGTTGGTTTTGTTACAGTGATTAACGCCACTTTCAAAATATTTCAGCTATATCGTGGTGATCAGTTTTATTGGTGGAGGAAATCAGAGTCCCCGGAGTAAACCACCAACCTGTCGCAAGTCATTGCCAAACTTTATCATTTAATGTTGTATCGAGTACACCCGATCATGAGCGGATTCAAACTCACAATTCTAGTGGTGATAGGTGCTGATTGCACAGGTAGTTGTAAATCCAACTACCATACGATCACGACCACGACGGTTCTTGTGCATATATAGTACAAGGTTGTAATTTTATATTGAAGCAATTAATAAAATGTGATAAAATGAATTCGTTCTTAGGGAAACAACTTGTTGGTAAACGTATTATTTCCTGTATAATATCAGAATTCCCCCCTTAATTAAAAACAGTTGGTAGGAATCCAGTCTGTCGCTTCTTCTAATATAAACGTAGATATTGAATTTAGTGCGCACGAAACGTTTCTGGAATAACCATCATCAGATACGCTCAAAATAACCATCATCAGATACGCTCAAAATAACCATCATCAAATACGCTCAAAATAACCATCAGATACACTCAAAATAACCATCATCAGATACGTTCAAAGTTGAAAGGTTAGAAAGCCTAATAAATCTAATAGTTTCAGGAGCAAATAAATCAAAGGGACCTAAGCAGTTAAGGTTGACTCGAAAATAGGATAATATGTCCAAGTTGAACGACATGTCTACCTACGGACTGTTGTGTCGGTAGGTCAACACTATAGGGGTGGGGGTGTGGTGTTTAACGCCACTTTCAACAAAATGTTAGCTATATCGTGGCGGTCAGTTTTATTGGTGGAGGAAACCGGAGAAAAGAACCTACATGCCGCAAGTCACTGACAAACTTTATTACATTATGTTGTATCGAGTACACCTCACCTGAGCGGGATTCGAACTCACAACGTTAGTGGTGATAGGCACTTATTACATAGATATTTATAAATCCAACTACCATACAATCACGACGGCCCCGGCTAATACTATACAAGTCCAACTAACCTGTTATATAAGCGCGTTCGTCTATTACAAGCATATATCATCATGCAGTGTGTTCCTGCCATGATATAGTTGTAAAATTGTCCACTTTACACTAAACAACAATGACTCGCTCTTATATATCTTATATATCTTACTATCTATTTTTACTATCTCACTTAAAGTCACATATAAATGTCACAGTACATTGTAGGTCAAATAAATGATAACACTAAAAAGACACATATATGACGTCATTTACATATTTAAATATCATATCCAAGTAAGGATATTAACCTTTATATTAAAAATTGATATATGAAATTTTGAAGATACTACATCCATCTAATTGATTCAATTCTTTTTACCCCATTTTTGGCCGGGTTGTACGTGGTGCATCACTGATTATGGTATATTGAAATAACAAGCAGACGAGCAAATGGGCCGTCTGGAACAGGGGTAGCTATTTTGTGTGTAATCAACTTTTCATTATGTTTATAAACAAACTTTGCATTTTTAATGACTTTTATATGATGATATTCCATTTTTTACAGATATTATAACTACTATTTCAGCTTTCCCATTTTTCAACAACGTTGTCGGCAGTTATTTTGTCAAATAAACACATCCTACAGTTCGGGATGGTCGTGATCGTATGGTAGTTGGATTTATATCTACCTATGCAATCAGTACCTATCATCACTAACGTTGTAAGTTATAATCCCACTCAGGCGAAGTGTAGTAGATACAACATTACGTGATAAAGTTTGTCAGTGACTTGTGACAGTTTCGTGGTTTTCTCCGGATGCTCTGGTATCCTACACCAATTAAACTGACCGCCATGATATAGCTGAAATATTGTTGAAATTGGCGTTAAACACCATAAACCAAACCAAACATGATTTAAGTCAAAGAAGACTACATTTTATTAAATATCCCGGATAATTATGACAAAATTATATCAATTCGTAGGCGGTTTAGGTTCATACAAGTTTGAAATACGCAAATGCATGATGTTTACTGTCAACATATTTGAATAGAAACTTCATGTTCAGAGAAATATATAAGACTGTTCATCATTGACGCAATATCGTGTGCAACGTCTGACATACATTTGATTCGTCTTTTCTATCGGTCGTAAAATATATAAGAACCAATACATATCTCTCACATATTGAATATTTATTATACAACTTATTTCATTATACATTATACATATTACAAGTAACAATTATACAAAATAATCAGTTAATTTTACTCTTAATTATTTAAAGATGGTTTCTGTTAATCGTTATTTATAAATCGTCCATGACTTGTAAATCATTCTTGGTGCTTACTATAAGTAATAGAAAATTAGTGTGTGGCTAAATGTCTTATATTTTCCAATCTATTTGACTGAGGAAAAGGTTTTAACCCTGGCTCTGAAAAACAACATAAATTGGCAAATAATTTTTCGTGTCAAAAGATGAAAGCATGTTTCAGAAAATGCCGAAAGGCATCAGTAGTTAATTACAGGGATAAATGCAAAGTATTTACATTACAGCACAAACAAACCACAAAAACAAACAACAAACAAAACGACAACAACAAAAAAAAACATAAAAACAAAAACACAAAAAAAAACCAAAAAAAAACAAATAAAACCCTAGCAAACCGCAGAGAAGAAGGGGGAACATATTTGATCCCATAAATATTACCCGTTTGAAATCTTAATTACCGAAAATCAGTAGACAGTAAAATTAGATCCTCTAATTTATATAATTAACATGTCTACATTCAGCTAATGATTAACCAATTCATGATGGCGAGCACAGAATGTCTGAAGAAATGAATCATGGTTCTTTGTCTGATAACCTCGGATGATAAACTCATTTGCTGTTCATAAATTTCAAATAAAATGAGCAGATTTAAGAATATCGCATCAACTGTGTGTACAGACAATTCATTTACGTGTCAGAAGTGCAAGTTCAATAAAGGAGATTTTCCTTTGTAGGAAATCAAAGTCGTGACGTTTATCATACATTATGTAAGTCCATACTTAAGTCCAAAGACGAAAGTGACATATCAGTGTCAATGTTTCGGTCTGCTCTTTAAGTTGTTTTTCTATATATATATATTTTGGTCCTATTATGTGTCTATACGTTCTGAGTTCCATGTTGTGATGTCCATTACGATGTCCGCATAAAAACTATGTATATTTCGTCTTTGACCCCAGTTGTTTGTAGGAGGGCTAATGTCTTATGTACGTTATTTGTGTTTGTTTGGTTCGTCTTTGCCCTCAATTGTTTGTAGGAGGGCTAATGTCTTATTTACGTTATTTGTGTTTGTTTGGTTCGTCTTTGCCCCCAGTTGTTTGTAGGAGGGCTAATGTCTTATTTACGTTATTTGTGTTTGTTTGGTTCGTCTTTGACCCCAGTTGTTTGTAGGAGG
>MJUT01049977.1:0-24215 GCA_002080005.1 Gigantidas platifrons | reverse complement strand
TCTGGTATTCCATTGTGCCATCACGTATTACCACTTTCTATCTGGTATGTTATTGTGCCATCACGTATTACCCTTTCTCTCTGGTATTCCATTATGCCATCACGTATTACCCCTTTCTATCTGGTATGTTATTGTGCAATCACGTATTACCCCTTTCTCTCTGGTATTCCGTTATGCCATCACGTATTACCCCTTTCTATCTGGTATTCCGTTGTTCCATCATGTATTATCCCTTTCTATCTGCTTTGCTATTGTGCCATCAGGTATTACCCCTTTCACTCTGATATTCCATTGTGCCATCACGTATTATTCGTTTCTGTCTGGTATTCCATTGTGCCATCACGTATTACCCTTTTCTCAGTGGTATTCCATTGTGCCATCACGTATTACCCCTTTCTCTCTGGTATGATATTGTGCCATCAAGTATTACCCCCTTCTCTCTTGTATTCCATTGTGCCATCACGTATTACCCCCTTATCTCTGGTATTCCATTGTGCCATCACGTATTACCCCTTTCTCTCTAGTATTCCATTGTGCCATCACGTATTACCCCTTTCTCTCTGGTATGCTATTGTGCCATCACAGTATTACACCTTTCTCTCTGGTATTCCATTGTGCCATTACGTAGTACCCCCTTCTCTCTGGTATTCCATTGTGCCATCACGTATTACCCCCTTATCTCTGGTATTCCATTGTGCCATCACTTATTACCCCCTTCTCTCTGGTATTCCATTGTGCCATCACGTTTTATTCCTTTCTCTCTGGTATTCCATTGTGCCATCACGTATTACTCACTTTTCTCTGGTATTCCATTGTGCCATCACGTATTACCCCCTTCTCTCTGGTGTTCCATTGTGGCATCACGTATTACCCCTTTCTCTCTGGTATGATATTGTACCATCACGTATTACCCCTTCTCTCTTGTATTCCATTGTGCCATAACGTATTACCCCTTCTCTCTGGTATTCCATTGTGCCATCACGTATTACCCCCTTCTCTCTGGTATTCCATTGTGCCATCACGTATCATCCCTTTCTCTCTAGTATTCTATTGTGCCATCACGTATTACCCCTTTCTCTCTGGTATGCTATTGTGCCATCACGTATTACCCCTTTCTCTCTGGTATTCCATTGTGCCAAAACGTTGTACCCCCTTCTCTCTGGTATTCCATTGTGCCATCACGTATTACTCCCTTCTCTCTGGTATTCCATTGTGCCATCACGTATTACCCCTTTCTCTCTGGTATTCCATTGTGCCATCACGTTTTATCCCTTTCTCTCTGGTATTCCATTGTGCCATCACGTATTACCCCCTTTTCTCTGGTATTCCATTGTGCCATCACGTATTACCCCCTTCTCTCTGGTGTTCCATTGTGGCATCATGTATTACCCCTTTCTCTCTGGTATGATATTGCACCATCACGTATTACCCCCTTTTCTCTGGTATACCATTGTGCCATCACGTATTACCACCTTTTCTCTGGTGTTCCATTGTGCTATCACGTATTACCCCTTTCTCTCTGGTATTACATTGTGTCCTCACGTATTACCCCTTCTCTCTGGTATTCCATTGAGCCATCACGTATTATCCCTTTCTCTCTGGTATTCCATTGTGCCATCACGTATTACCCCTTTCTGTCTGGTATTCCATTGTGCCATCACGTATTATCCTTTCTCTCTGGTATGATATTGTGCCATCACGTATTACCCCTTTCTCTCTCTGGTATTCCATTGTGCCATCACGTATTATCACTTTCAATCTGGTATGTTATTGTGCCATCACGTATTTCCCCTTTCTATCTGGTATTCCATTGTGCCATCACGTATTACCCCTTTCTACCTGGTATGTTATTGTGCCATCACGTATTACCCCTTTCTCTCTGGTATTCCATTATGCCATCACGTATTACCCCTTTCTATCTGGTATTCCGTTGTTCCATCATGTATTATCCATTTCTATCTGCTTTGCTATTGTGCCATCAGGTATTACCCCTTTCACTCTGATATTCCATTGTGCCATCACGTATTATTCCTTTCTGTCTGGTATTCTATTGTGCCATCACGTATTACCCTTTTCTGTGTGGTATTCCATTGTGCCATCACGTATTACCCTTTACTCTGTGGTATTCCATTGGGCCATCACGTATTACCCCTTTCTCTCTGGTATGATATTGTGCCATCACGTATTACACCCTTCTCTCTGGTATTCCATTGTGCCATCACGTATTACCCCCTTCTCTCTGGTATTCCATTGTGCCATCACGTATTACCCCTTTCTCTCTAGTACTCCATTGTGCCATCCCGTATTACCCCCTTTTCTCTGGTATTCCATTGTGCCATCACGTATTACCCTCTTCTCTCTGGTGTTCCATTGTGCCATCACGTATTACCCCTTTCTCTCTGGTATGATATTGTACCATCACGTATTACCCCCTTTTCTCTGGTATTCCATTGTGCCATCACGTATTACCCTCTTCTCTCTGGTGTTCCATTGTGCCATCACGTATTACCCCTTTCTCTCTGGTATGATATTGTACCATCACGTATTACCCCCTTCTCTCTGGTATTCCATTGTACCATCACGTGTTACCCCCTTCTCTCTTGTGTTCCATTGTGCCATCACGTATTACACCCTTCTCCCTGGTATTCCATTGTGCCATCACGTATTACCACTTTCTGGCTGGTATTCCATTGTGCCATCACGTATTACCCTTTCTCTCTGGTATGATATTGTGCCATCACGTATTCCCTCTTTCTCTCTGGTATTCCATTGTGCAATCACGTATTACCGCTTTCTATCTGGTATGTTATTGTGCCATGACGTATTACCACTTTCTATCTGGTATGTTAATGTGCCATGACGTATTATCCCTTTCGGTCTCGTATTCCACTGTGCCATCACGTATTACCCCTTTCTCTCTGGTTTTCCATTGTGCCATCACGTATTACCCCTTTCACTCTGGTATTCCATTGTGCCATCACGTATTTCTCCTTTCTCTCTGGTATTCCATTGTGCCATCCATCACGTATTACCCTCTTTTCTCTGGTATTCCATTGTGCCATCACGTATTACATCCTCTATCTGGTATTCCATTGTGCCATCACGTATTACCCCTTTCTCTCTGGTAATCTATTGTGCCATCACGTATTAACCCCTTCTCTCTGGTATTCCATTGTGCCATCACGTATTACCCTTTTTTGTCTGGTATTCCATTGTGCCATCACGTATTACCCTTTTATCAGTGGTATTCCATTGTGCCATCACGTATTACCCCTTTCTCTCTGGTATGATATTGTGCCATCACGTATTACCCCCTTCTCTCTGGTATTCCATTGTGCCATCACGTATTACCCTCTTCTCTCTGGTGTTCCATTGTGCCATCACGTATTACCCCTTTCTCTCTGCTATGATATTGTACCATCACGTATTACCCCCTTCTCTCTGGTTTTCCATTGTGCCATCACGTGTTACCCCCTTCTCTCTGGTATTCCATTGTGCCATCACGTATTACCACCTTCTCTCTGGTGTTCCATTGTGCCATCACGTATTACCCCCTTCTCTCTGGTATTCCATTGTGCCATCACGTATTACCCCTTTCTATCTGGTATTATATTGTGCAATCACGTATTACCACTTTCTATCTGGTATGTTATTGTGCCATCACGTATTACCACTTTCTATCTGGTATGTTATTGTGCCATCACGTATTACCCCTTTCTATCTGGTATTCCATTGTGCCATCACGTATTACCCCTTTCTATCTGGTATGTTATTGTGCCATCACGTATTACCCCTTTCTATCTGGTATGTTATTGTGCCATCACGTATTACCTCTTTCTCTCTGGTATTCCATCATGCCATCACGTATTACCCCTTTCTATCTGGTATTCCGTTGTTTCATCACGTATTATCCCTTTCTATCTGCTTTGCTATTGTGCCATTAGGTATTACCCCTTTCACTCTGATACTCCATTGTGCCATCACGTATTATTCCTTTCTGTCTGGTATTCCATTGTGCCATCACGTATTACCCCTTTTTGTCTGGTATTCCATTGTGCCATCACGTATTACCCCTTTCTATCTGGTATTCCATTGTGCCATCACGTATTACCCCTTTCTATCAGGTATGTTATTGTGCCATCACGTATTACCCCTTTCTCTCTGGTATTCCATTGTTCCATCACGTATTACCCCTTTTTCTCTGATATTCCATTATGGCATCACGTATTACCCCTTTGTATCTGGTATTCCATTGTCCCATCACGTATTACCGCTTTCTATCTGGTTTGCTATTGTGCCATCAGGTATTACCCCTTTCACTCTGATATTCCATTGTGCCATCGCGTATTACCCCTTGCCCTCTGGTATTCCGTTCTGCCATCACGTATTACCCCTTTCCCTCTGGTATTCTATTGTGCCATCACGTATTATCCCTTTCTCTCTGGTACTCCATTGTGCCTTCACATATTACCCTTTTCTCTCAGGTATTCCATTGTGTCATCACGTATTACCCCTTTCTTTCTGGTATTCCATTGTGCCATCACGTCTTACCCCTTTCTCTCTGGTATTCCATTGTGCCATCACGTATTACCCCCTTCTCTCTGGTATTCCATTGTGCCATCACGTCTTACCCTTTTCTCTCTGGTATTCCATTGTGCCATCACGTCTTACCCCTTTCTCTCAGGTATTCCATTGTGCCATCACGTCTTACCCCTTTCTCTCTGGTATTCCATTGTGCCATCACGTATTACCCTTTTCTCTCTGGTATGCTATTGTGCCATCACGTATTACCCCCTTCTCTCTGGTATTCCATTGTGCCATCACGTATTACCCCTTTCTCTCTGTTATTCCATTGTCCAATCACGTATTATCCCTTTCTCTCTGGTATTCCATTAAGCCATCACATATTATCCCTTTCTTACTGTGCTTCCATTTCGGCCCTCGTATATCTTACATTTTTTTCTCTGTCTCCATATAGTCTCTGGCGTATTACCAATTTCTTCCTGTGTTTTCATTTCAGTTTCACGAGGTTCACTATGAAGTGATGGCCGAGCAGACAGATGTCGTTCCCAGTTCGAAAGAAGTGTTTACATATTAACAAGGAAGACGCGATGACATATATAGAGGAAATCCAAGATATGAACATTAACGAGCTTCTGCTTAGTGTTTCGTAGACCATTGTTAGTCCCTTTTCTTTTTGTCATTGTATTGTCTGTCCTTTGAGTTACGGCTTCTGATTACCGATTTGGCATCTTCAAGCTTTTCATAAATTAAAGAAACTGTAGTAGCAGCTATCGTACAGTTGTTAGATTTACACTTGTCCATGTTTATCACCGCTATAATATGACCCCGCAAGTGGCGAGTTGTGAGCTATACAACGTAATGCGATGAAGATTTAGCTATTGTTGCAATTATATTTTTTGTTTGGACGAATGTTCATCTCTACTAAGCAGAAAGTAGACATATGTCTGATATCAAGCCGTAACTTTTCGATGTTTCCGTAACTATTTCTGGGATTGAAAACTTCGCGATATGTATCACATAGGACCGACGTGATACAACATTTCTTTCTAATAAAATGTATTGGTATGTAAATTAGGATTAACACTGCATACCATTCACACATTGACCATTATTGCTGCATTCTGGAAAACCTGGACATAATATTTCTGTTATATACTGTGCTATAGAAGGAACATCATCTGACGTTGACTCTTGTAAAGTTGCATTACGTTCCAATTCCCCAAGACAATTCGATTTGTATGTTTCCATGGTATTTTCCGTCCATCCCAATGAATTCGTCAGCTAGGTATCAATTGAAACATACACATAAATTAAACAGAAATAAATATCTGCATTTTGTAGTGAAATCAAAACAATTCTAAATTGATGAAGTTTTATTAAAAAAAAACAAAAAAAAAAAACAAAAAAACCAACAACCCACAATTATTTAACGAATATCGCATTTATTATTTAAGATTATACATTAAATTGAAATTTTATGCTTTGTCTCATTTAATTTGCATTTTTGTAATATGTTTTTTAATAAATGTGCATTGTTACATACCGATTGCAAATTGACGACTTACCTGAATATCTAATGCACACTTCTCAAGAGAAGCATCAGGATCCATGTTGGGAACATCAGAACATGCTTTAAAAACACGACTTTGTCCAATATTTTCGCTGCAATATTTTATTGCTTGTTCTTCTGTCATTGTAAAATTTTCAGCCTCTGTATATATCTTAAAGCAGACAGATGAGAGTTACAATAAGCACATAAACCCTTCTCCTTGAATCCGACAGAAAACCAATCATTAATACAGACTTGTTTCACACTTGTAGATGAAGTCGTATTAATTACACGATGCACAAATATCATTCGATACATGCAGTTCTGAATATCTTGAAGTTTTGAAATACATTTGTTATGGGAAGAAAGACGAGTCTGAAGATACCAAAGGGGTAATCAGAAGCCGTGAATCGAAGAGGGACAGATAATACAATGACCAAAAGAAAAGGGACAACAGAACAAACAACGGCCTACAAAAAGATTGTGAAACACGAACCCCACTAATACTGGGGTTGAACTCAGGTCTTTCATTGTAGATGTCTTTCATTCACTTTTCTTTCATTTTACTGACGATTGATATCAAACATGCACATTATAAAAATTTGAAGACACCTAAGGAGAAACCAGAAGCCGTAAAGAAGGGAAGACAATACAATGGTAAAAAAGGGACAAATGGACAAACAAATGATTTATAAAATATTACACAGAAGTCTAATGATCTAGCAACACGAACTCCACTAAAACGTAAGATGTTAAACACGCTGTGCACATTATGACATTGTAAATATAATGTTGGGTTATTGTTTAATTATTGACATATTTGTGGCAAATAAACTTTAGAGAATACCGAAGGGACAATCAAAAATGAATGAACAACCCAGAGAAACTTGCAACAT
The DNA here is from genome assembly GCA_002080005.1 of Gigantidas platifrons. Classification (NCBI taxonomy): domain Eukaryota; kingdom Metazoa; phylum Mollusca; class Bivalvia; order Mytilida; family Modiolidae; genus Gigantidas; species Gigantidas platifrons. The sequence continues at coordinate 17,246 of MJUT01049977.1, read as the reverse complement.
ATGGTACGCAAGACGAAGACAAAACAAAGCAAAAACACAACATCATATGAGTTGGATAGCAAATACAAATAACGTAAATAAAGCACGAGCCTTCATACAAATAAATGGAAGTATTAGAAACGGACATCACAACACGGAACTAGGGGGGTAAAGACACATAAAAGGACAACCCGTGTTTCATGATGGGGTGCGATTGTCTAGTCGTTAGAGTCATTGGTTGTTTATGAAAATCAATAACGTGCGATGTACTTACTAACGGTGGGAAGTCATGATTACCTACACTACTAAACCCTGGTCGCCACAATACATCGTATTTTTTTTCCACGGGGAACTTTGGAACATGTTTTAAAGAGTATTAACTTTTAATATATGTTTTTATTTCATTCATATTAATTACAATCTACATGAGAATTTGAAAGATTATATTGATTGTAAATGTATTATTATAAATGTTCTTGGTAGTAATATACCAACCGCTCGCACAAAAAGAGTTTATAATTCAAAATTCACACGTTCCGCTCAGGCTTCCAGACGTTTTACAGGATGTCAGTACTTTGCTAAAAGTATTCTGTCACTTGTGCACAGATTACTTGAGAATGATATGTGTCCATTAGATAATGGTTCATAGTTGACCATTATTTCCATGTTATGTCTTTCGATGGTCTTGTGTGCGCTCTTTTATAGATCTATTATAATACATAAGACAAATTCAGAGGCAACAAGTCTTTTTGTTTACCCTTTAATGTTGAGTGTTAAAGAGGAGAAGCCGCAAATACCATTTTATAGTCTTTGGTTTGCCCAGATCGAACTCATGATCTACTACACTCGTGGAGAGCATGCTAACCATAACACCACCGATGTGGCTTAGTGGTGATCGTTTCTGACTACATAGCTAGGTGTGAACAATATTTACGTGTATCATGACTATACATATATCATAGTATTTATCACTTCAAATAGAAAAAATCCGCATCGGTAGCGTAAAGGTTACAGTGGTCGCCTCGAGTGCGGTAGATCGTGGGTTCGAGCCCCGATCGGGTCAAACCAAAGACTATAAAACATTGGTATGTGTTGCTTTAAACATTAAGGAGAAATATCAAAGACTGGTTTGCTCGGAATAAGAATAATGTTTCTAAATGGAGCGATATGTCAGCCCGTGGACTGTTGTTTCAGTGAACTAGCACTATAAAAATCTAACTCGGCGTGTTTGTCTAGTACAAAGCGGACCTCATCATCATCATCATCTCAGGAGAGAATAAATAATCATAAGGCATTAGTTAATTAATAATATCATAGCTGTACTTACTGCACGTCTTCGTCGATGTCTTTGTAAACTTTTCCATGGAAACTGTGTTGATCGTCTTTTACGCCCATGTGGAATTGCATGACATGTTTTTACTCCAACTCGGTCACTAGTTTTATCCCGTAGGCATGCTACTGCTGAATCAGGTGAACATTGAAATATACCTTCAGCAGTAATATCTTTTGGACAGTCACACACCTTGTCATTAACATTCCAGAGATCAATAACATCATCGTGTGCGAGCAAAAACAAGTCATCTTTATCTACTGCTACTCTAAGACAGACGGATATAAAAGAACAAATAACTATAAGTATTATGGGAATAGTTGTCGTAAATACAATGAGGTTAATCATGCCACATCTTTGTTTATAAGGGCCCGGGTGGCTCAATTATTTAGGTAGTTGGATTATGTAACAACTCAAACAAGCCTATCACTAATACGGCGTGAGTTCGCGCCCGGCTTTGTAAATTGCAAAAAAGGGTGCACTCGACTCGCAGCCGCAAGTGATAAAGCTTACCAGTTGCTTGCCCATGGTCGGTGGTTCTCTCTGTGTACTTCGGCTTCTTACACCACTAAAACTGGTCGCCATGATATAGCTGAAATATTGCTGAAAGTGGCGTTAAAACACCAAAAATCAAATCAAATCTTTGTTTATATACAGTCACACATGTAGATATAGGGAATTCAAGGAAACCTTATAAAGTTCCCCTTTATGAACCGTTGTCTTTTATATACAGGTTGAAATTACAGTCAAACCTGTGGTAACCCCTATTAAGCAGTCACCTGTATTAAAACGTCATATTTTTCTTGTCTTGTCAGAAAATTTCATATGAATTGAACCTCTTTTAAGAGAGCTCATCCATCTCATCAGGCCACTTTTTCTTTGTCCTCTAAATACAGGTTTATATACATTATTCATTTATAAGGCTACCTTTTATAGACAGTGATTTTATATATAAAAGAGCCCTTTAAAGCACGCTTGACTGTATATTTTCGTTTCAAAAACTAATACAGGTAAACAGTCGTCCCAATCAGTATAATTCTCAGTATTTTATTTTATATTGTTTGTTTTTTCTTTTTTGCAAAATGATTTGTATACTGGAAAATAATATCGTTACAAAACTATTATTTGTTCATGTACATTGACAATCATTGCGACATGACATGGTTAATTTCAACAAGACTCTTTAAAAAATCTTAATGAAAATAAAAAGTGGAAAGAGTAAATACTAATACGACGCGTTTTTGGAATAACATCATCAGCTCAAAGACAACACATTGGAAAACCAAATAATTCAAAAGTCGTTGGGAGCAAGAAAACAAAGGATCATAAACTAACGTTATCTGAGGGAGAAGAACCTAAGTTCTAATATTATTTAGTACCCGAAAAATTCAATGATAAATATACTTGATAAACCATGTCTGTGCCGAAACACTGACTACTGGCTAGATGATACCGTGGTAATTAATAGCAACACACTGCGACATATCAGTAAAGGAGGCAGGTGAGAGATTTGATTTTAATCAGATTGGTGGAAACACAGGTTGCGTAAAGGTCGTTGGAAGCACGAAAATCAAATGACCTAAAGATGATAGCATTAATACCCCATGGGAGATGAACCGTAGCTTTAATAATATTTACTTTTTTAGAAATTGTAGCTTTCAATAGTAAATATTTCTAATAAATCAGTGGCAAAGGACTGACTACTGGGCAGATGATACCTCGGGAACTAATAGCCCAACCACATGAGGTATCAACCAAGCTGTAGCGATAGTTATAAGCATGTAGATATATAGTTTCTTGAATAACTTTTATTGGGTAGTCTCCAAGTCAAAAGACTGGAAATCCAAATAATTTAAAGGTATTGTGGGAGCAAGAAACATCATGTGTTTTGATGAAGATCACAGATCCAGACTTACACTATTCCAGTTTTGACGATTAATGGAATCAGTCCAATTTTGGAAAGAGTTATCTAAACTTTAGTACTTCGTAAAGTCGTGAACATTTTTCAGCTTTGTGTTCTGTTGTATCCTTAACGCTTGTCACAGGAATTATTTCCGGGAAAAGGTTCGCGGTATTTCGGGAGATAATTATGCCAAGGAAAAAATGTTCGGCTGAGTTCTGGACAACATTACGGCTGGCCGGTACTTAATATATTAAAACTCTTTATGATATGATACTCGTTTGATAATGAAGTTTCGGAAACTGGCTAAAAAAATAATATTCTGGAAAAAATCACTAAAGGATCTTAAATAATCACTTTTACGGTATCATCGTTATATAATTTCATTCCAGAAGAAATTTTCATTCCGAATTTTTTGCAATAATATTTGTTGGTTGGTTGATTATATGGTGTTTAACGCCACTTTCAACAATATTTCAGTTACATCATGGCGGTCAGTTTTATTGGTGGAGGAAACCGGAGGACCCTGAGAAAACCATCGACCTGTCGCAAGTCACTGATGAACTTTATCACATAATGTTGTACACCTCGCCCTAATCGAGATTCGAACTCACAACATCAGTGGTGATAGGCACTGATTGCATAGATACTATACGATCACACCCACGATGGCCCCTTGTCCCAACTACTTAATGATCTAATTATTATTCTACCATGATGTCCTTCATTGGCTATATAAATAATCCAATGATAAAACTCACGATATATTTTAATTCGTTCATGTGTATTGACGAACAAATTACAAACATCATTCCCTAGTGAATTCATGTATTCATACAGGACCGTGGTGCATAACAAACATAAAAATGCCCGTATTGTTTTTACTTATGTTTTTTTCCGGACTAAATACTTAAGACAACCATCTATGGACTTTGACTTTGAAATTTAACGTCTTCCTGTCGCTTACAAGATACGCTGATGACATTAATACAAGCTGGTTACTGATTTATTTTACGATTTTGTGAGCATTTTACTTGTTTAAGTTGCTAAATTCAAAATGCCATCAAATTAGAAAATATCAATAACTGAATTGCATCACAGTATATAGTAAAACGCCAAGAAAAAAAAAAACAGTAAGCATGAAGATTAGTGGATTTTGTTATGAAATGCATTTCCACTACTGACTTCTACTTAAAAAAATAAGTTAGATTTTTCCTACTAGAATCGAAATAATTCTTGGGAGCCATAGTTTGTATCACGTTTTAACATGGGTAACATTATTTTCGTTGCATTTTATCCCTAGCTTTCGCTCGGGAAATTTGTTTACGAAAATAATGTTACCCATGTTAAAACTGGATACAAACTCTGGCTTCCATGAATTATTTCTTAATCATGTTCACATAAAAGCTCGAGAAATTTGATTTTGAAAGAGGCTGTAATTACAAGCTAAGCATACAACGGTTACAAAGTATAATTGTTGTCTCATATTAAAATATTGGTCACATTCGAATATATACGTTTTATACGTGGCACATGTCGTGTCACTTACATTTCTTTATTCAAATAAAGATTAAATTAAGGTATTCTCGAAGATAATGTTTTACTGTACTGTCACATTTTATCGAAAAATTAATGAGTTCCGAATGTGTTCCGAATGCTTTCCCCGACACATCAGAGTCCCATATACGAAAAATATTCGTTTTCACGTGGACACCCAGTGAACACTATCTAGGAATTAGAGGGGCATACCACAGCGTGAGTAGAAATTTCAACAATATATGAGTTTCAACATGCAGTTTGTCAACATTTACGTCCGTGCTGATTCATCTATGATAGAAACCGATAATATTTGACATTATAAACATATTCTACAGTATATTGTGACATCAAATCATCATTATTTTCCCGTTTGTAACCAGAACTCAACTGTGTTATGTAATATTATTTCCGACCGTACACCGAAAATAGCTGATCAACGTACACCGAAACTTGCGTTCCAGTCTTTGTGTGATTTTATGCTATTTATTTGATCGAAAGTGATTTTCATGTAACTTAGTAACATTCTTGTAATTCGGACACCCTCTTATGATTGTTCCCTTTTTGTATTTTTCAGTTTTTTACCAACACACTACACTTCACTACATTACACATTTGAGGATTTAATAAAGATTTCAGCCCCTAGTACTGCATCTTCTTTTTTGAACCCAAACTGGTTAAGCTTGCTGGATCCGGTCCAGTACAGTAAAAAAGCTACAACAGGCCTGCTGATTCCAGAGATTAAAGCACGTCACCACTCGGTAGCACCGTTCCTGCTACAACTAGAGACACCGTTTCTTGCTGTTTCCGAACAGAAGACAACACCGTCATTTGAAGGTCATAATCTTCTATCGACTGTTCAACAACTATTAGTGTTCATGACACAGACCATCCCGAAGACGCCTTGTTGGGAGTTCTGGACACAAGAGTCTGGACCCTTATAGAAAAAGGCACATAATTATATTCTCAAATGTTTGATAAATATTGTCAAGACATTGAATATCTATGAACAATGCTGGATTCCATGCTTAAGAAAGCAGACAATCGTCCCGTTGATTTACGGGAAGAACTAGATTTAGAACAAAAGATTACACAAGCAAACATAATATATCAAAAGCAGCTTAATACTTATAAAGACTTCTTGAAAACAAACAGAGGTGAAAATAGTCAACGAGATATGCAGACGTGCTCCGCATTGTCAAACGTCCGTCAACGGACTATTGATGCTGCTCTGCATAAAATACAGGAAGCCAGCCAGGCGATAACGCCTAGGAAAACAATATCAAAGGCACCAAGTGGTAAATCCTCATCCCGGAGTAGCAAATACTCATCTCAAGACGGGACGTCAAGACGATCAGATGCCTCAAGGCTAGTCAAAAGCAAAAGAGCTAAAGCAGAAGCATTAAAAGTTAGTGTCGCCTTCGCGGAAAAACAGGCTGCTCTTTTAAAACAAGAGGCTCAAATGGAAGCAACGGCAGCTCGCAGGAAAGCCGAGATAGACGTCGACTTAACATTACTAGAAAGTCGTATATGCTGTAGCGCAAACGGAAGCGCGAATCCTGGAAGACGATGAAGCTGCTAGTTACGACCAAAGAAATCAGCTTCCTGGAGAAGCAGACCCACTTCAACGGGTTCAAGACTATGTCGAAGAGCAATCCTTGAGTTGAACAAACCAGGACTATATTGCCAATCACGACAATACTAATTTTGACGTCCACATGGATAATATTATTGGCATGAATACCCGTGTAATCAATCCACATCTCATGGTTACACATACTCCGTCAGTAGTATATGGATCACCGGAAGTCACATCAACTCCAGTTTCGAATGGACACCTTGCTTCAAAGACTCAATCAGTTACATTTCAGCTAAACAAAAATGCACAAGACTTTGTACCTTCATATCAACGTCCGCCGTACGACGTTTCAACACCCAACTTGATAACAGAAAGTGTAAATGATTCGGCGACTGTAAATCAAACTTCAGAGATAACTAGATTCCTTCTCCATAAGGAAATAATGCTTTCTGGTCTTACTAATTTTAGCGATCGTGATGAGTCCTACTATGTCTGGAAGAATAGCTTCAAATATGTCATTGATGAAGCGAAAGTATCAGACTCCCAACAATTGAATCTCCTCGTAAAATGGTTAGGAGTAGAATCGTCAAAACAAGCCGAAAGCATGGGAAGATCTAATGCAGATAACCCTAAATAATGTCTAAAGCTCCTTTGGAATCGTTTAGATAAACGATATGGATCCCCTGAAATGCTGGAAGCTTCACTCAAAGCCAGATTAACAAACTTTCCAAAATTGACAAATAAAGACAATCTACGTCTCCACGAATTATCTGACTTACTTTCGGAAATTGAATACACCAAAGAAAATCGTAAATTCCGGACACTTCTTGGATATTTCGATTCCTCATCTGGAATAAGACCAATTGTCGGTAAATTACCGTACGGACTCCAAGAAAAATAGACAGCAAGAGCATCAACCTACAAATCTCAACACGACGTCCCATTTCCGCCATTTACGGAATTCTCCAAATTCATACGGGAAATGAGTATAGTAAGAAACGATCCTGGATTCAACTATGAACAAGAGTTGCCGTCAACTTCGAAATATACCAGAAAACATTTTCCCGGGGCCAGAACCCGGGTATTTGCAAATAAAAAAGGCATCGAAAGAGGTCCAGAGAAGCCTGGAAGAGATACCAGGGGCACCCCGCTCCGGTGTCCAGAAAGCGAAAGAGAGCTTGACCGGTGTATAATACACAAGACAACACACTCACTGGACAACTGCAGAGGATTCAGATCGAAGTCGATCGACGAACGAAAAGAACTATTGAAGCAGAATAACATCTGTTACAAATGTTGTGCTTCAAATAAACATAGAAGCCGGGAATGTACGGAAACAATATCCTGCAAGGATTGCGGAAGTAAACAACACACGACCGCCCTGCATGTAACTAGAAGTAAACCATCTTCAACTGTACCCGTACAAGTGAACGGCGGGGAGACAAACGGTGTCAGTAATCCTACTACCGTAAAAACGGTAAATGCATCTTGCACAGAAATCTGTGGCAATAAGAACACAAGTAAATCATGTTCAAAAATCCTACCTGTGAATGTATATCACAAGGACAATCCAGAAAATATAGTTCAAATGTATGCTGTTATCGACGATCAGAGTAACAGATCATTGGCATCTCCTGAGTTTTTCAACCTTTTCAAAATTAAAGAGAAGCCAGAAAATTACACCCTATCAACATGTTCGGGCCATATTGTAACTTCTGGAAAAAGAGCCAAAGGATTTATTATTGAATCAATAGATAGACAAGTACGATTAGAATTGCCTGTTCTGATAGAATGTGACTACATCCCGAACAATCGGGCAGAAATTCCGACACCGGAAGTTGCAATGCACTTCCCACACTTGAAAGATCTTGCCGGAAACATTCAGCCTATCAACGATAACATGAACATTGTATTACTCATCGGAAGAGACCTTACTGAGGCCCATCATGTGCTCGACCAACGACTTGAACCACCTAGAGCGCCATATGCCCAGCAATTGAAACTGGGTTGGGTAGTCATTGGCGAGACTTGTCTGGACAACCAACATGCGACTCCAGATTTATCAGTGAAGAAGACGTTTATCCTACCGACTGGACAACCTGGAACACTAACGCCTTGTGAAAATAAATTTGGTGTACAGGAATAAAATCCCGCAAGTTTGAACGCTATGAACAAAACAGTAGACATATCCGAATATGATATTTTTACCAAAACTAAAGACGACGACAAACCAGGAATGTCGTATGAAGACAAAATATTTCTGAAGCAAATGAACGATCAGTTCACAAAAGACTCTACAGGAAGTTGGGTATATCCGTTACCCTTTCGGACACCACGTCAACGGCTGCCAAAGAACAAACAACAAGCTCAACGACGAGCTGAATTTCTCGAAAGTAGTTTGAAGAAGAATGCTGTCAAAAAGGAACATTTCCTGGCATTCGTGGGTAAGATACTGGACAACAACCATGCGGAAGTTGCTCCACCATTACAAGCGAATGAGGAATGTTGGTATTTGCCGTTAGTTTGGCGTGTATTATCCTAAGAAGCCTGAACAAATCAGAGGTGTGTTTGATTCCTCCTAAAAGCTTAACGAGTTTCTCTTAATATTTTGTTAACTGGCCAAGACTTATCCAACAATTTACTGGGAGTCATCTTACGCTTCAGGAGAGAAATGATTGCTGTCACTGCTGACTTTCAACACATGTTTCACTGTTTCATAGTGAGAGAAAATCACCGAAATTACCTGAGATTTCTCTGGTACAAAGACAATGATTTTGAGAAGGAATTAATAGAATACCGAATGAGAGTTCATGTTTTCGGTAACAGTCCATCCCCTGCCGTTGCAATATTGGGGCTCCGTAAAACAGCACAAGCTGCAGAGTCGGAGTACGGCCAACACGTAACAAATTTTGTGACAAACGATTTTTACGTGGACGACGGATTAACGTCATGTCCGACAGCAGAAGAAGCTATCAAAGTCATGAAAGATACACAAGAGGCCTTGCAAAAATACGGAAATCTCCGCCTTCATAAGTTTGCATCAAACAGATTTGAAGTGATGTCAGCTTTTCCATCTAGCGATCTAGCCACGAACCTGAAATATTTAGATCTAGAAGCTAATACCAAACCACTCCAGCGTAGTCTAAGATTGATATGGGACGTCAATACAGACAGGTTCTTTTTCCAGTTGTCACAAGACAATAAGCCCGTCAATCGACGGGGTATACTATCAACAGTTAATAGTATATACGATCCTCTGGGATTCTTGGCTCCAGTAATTATCCAGGGAAAGCTAATTTTACGAAAACTGACGTCAAGCACGTTTGATTGGGACGACCATGTCCCAGATGACATTTCATCTGAATGGGAATCTTGGCGAGATGCATTGAAAGTGCTAGAAACTCTTCGTATACAACGTACATATGTGTCTCACCTTAGCCAAACTGTCACGAAAGAACTTCACGTGTACGCAGATGCTTCAGAAAAGGCAATAGCAGCGGTCGCATATATCCGTACATTGAATAAAGATGGCAATCCTGATCTTGGTTTCGTCCTAGGGAAAGCAGAAGTTGCTCCTACAAACGGACATACAATTCCGCGTCTGGAACTTTGTGCCACTGTACTGGCCGTAGAAATCGCAGTGCGCTTTAGAACAGCTGGATCTGTCAATTAACTCTATTAAATATTATACAGATAGCAAAGTAATTCTAGGCTACATCACGAACGACACAAGAAGATTATATATCTACGTTGGAAAAAGAGTTGAAAGAATCAGAAAATTTTGTCTTCCAGAGCAATGGAATTATGTAAACACCGATCATAATCCGCCTGACTCAGCAACAAGATACCTGCTAGCGAAATTCACAACATTGAGTGGTTATTGGGACCTAAACATCTTCTCACTTGTGAATCAAGTAAAAACCCTGAAGGGAAATATCAACTTGTTGACCCAGACAGCGATGGGGATATTCGTCCGGATATTTCGGTTGCAAAAACACTCACAACACTAGATTGCATCAACATAGGAACTGAAAGATTTCAGCATTTCTCGACCTGGAAAGCTCTTATACGTGGTATTGCATTTTTGAAACGTTCGTCTCGTTCACGTCTAAACAAAAAATCAAGAATTAATCCTATCGACACTGTACTTCAAGATACGGAAGACTTTGTCTTAAAATCAGTACAAACTGAAGTTTATCAGGAAGAAATTGTTTGTCACAAGACACCTGTTGGCAAACGAAGCACAATTGCCAATTTCAACCCGTTTTTGGATGAAAAGGGACTTTTACGAGTTGGCGGACGTATCGCCAAATCAGACTTAAGTTTTCAAGAAAAGATGCCATTAATCATACCTGGACGTCATTACATCGCCACTCTTTTGGTGAGACACCACCATGAGAAGATCAAGCATCAAGGTCGTCACCTTACAGATGGTGCGATTCGTTCTGCAGGTTTTTGGATAACCGGAATTAAACGGTTAATATCCTCATTCATTCGCAATTGTGTTACCTGCCGTAAAATTAGAGGTAAAGAAGAATGTCTGATTATGTCCGACTTACCAGAAGATCGCTTCGATCCAGCACCTCCTTTCACAAATGTAGGAGTGGACGCCTTTGGGCCGTGGACCATAATCTCACGCAGAACCCGTGGTGGATGTGCCAACTCCAAACGTTGGGCCATTCTATTTACTTGTTTAGTGACAAGGGCTGTTCATATTGAACTTGTCGAAGAAATGAGCTCCTCAGCATTCATCAATGCAGTCAAGCAATTCACAGCAATAAGAGGAGAAGCTAAGATATTCCGGTCAGACCGTGGAACCAACTTCATCGGAGCAGTAGACGACTTAAAAGTGATTCCGATCAACGTGGAAGACGGGCCAATCAAACGTTATCTCTCTGATTCCAGGGCAGTCTGGATTTTCAATCCTCCAAAGTTCATCCCACATGGGTGGAGTTTGGGAACGTATGATTGGAATGGTCAGGAGGATAATAGACTCGATGCTCCTTGGTTCTACTGGAGATACTTTAACTCATGACGTGCTCAACACGTTCATGGCCGAAGCTTATGCCATTATTAACTCAAGACCGCTTGTTCCTGTGGCAACTGATCCTGAATCACCGTTGATATTGACTCCAGCTATGCTGTTTACAAAGAAGACCCAACATAAATTCATTCCTGAAACAACCGACAGGAAGGATCTATACCGTAACGAATGAAAACGGGTACAAGCGTTAGCCAGCATGTTCTGGTCCAGATGGAGAAAAGAATATCTTCCACAACTCCAACAAAGACAAAAATAGACTTAGAGTCAACGTGATCTCAGGAATAGAGACATAGTTCTACTAAAGGACAAAAGTATATGCTGCACCCAATGGCCGATGAAAAGAATAGTGAACGCTATCAAAAGTTCCGACGATCACGTCAGGAAAGTAGAAGTCCGTATTATAGTCAACGGAAAACCAACAGTATACACTCGACCAATATGTGAGTTGATTCTCTTTGTGGAAGAAGATTGTGTATAATTTATATTCACTGGAATTATGTATCATATTATTTGTTATTGTTTATTTCAAGTATAGTGATATCAAGTAGATATCAGACGGGGTGTGTACTGTCACATTTTATCGATAAATTAATGAGTTCCGAATGTGTTCCGAACGTTGCTTTCCCCGACACATCAGAGTCTCATATACGAAAAATACACGTTTTTACGTGAACACGCAGTGAACACTATCTAGGAATTAGAGGGGCATACCACAGCGTGAGTAGAAATTTCAACAATATATAGACAATATTGAATTATCAAACACGTTTATTAACTTTACACTATATAATTCCTGTAAATATGAGGAAATACATTGGTTGAGTTTCAACATGCAGTTTGTCAACATTTACGTCCGTGCTGATTCATCTATGATAGAAACCGATAATATTTGATATTATAAACATATTCTACAGTATATTGTGACATCAAATCATCATTATTTTCCCGTTTGTAACCGGAACTCAACTGTGTTATGTAATATTATTTCCGACCGTAAACCGGAAATAGCTGATCAACGTACACCGAAACTTACGTTCCAGTCTTTGTGTGATTTTATGCTATTTATTTGATCGAAAGTGATTTTCATGTAACTTAGTAACTTTCATGTAATTCGGACACTTTCTTATGATTGTTCCCTTTTTGTATTTTTCAGTTTTTTACCAACACACTACACTTCACTACACTACACATTTGAGGATTTAATAAAGATTTCAGCCCCTAGTACTGCATCTTCTTTTTTGAGCCTCAAACTGGTTAAGCTTGCTGGACCCGGTCCAGTACATTTACCAAAATAATTTGAATGTGAGAAAACAAAAAATCGCTTTGTAATTGTTTCTTTAATGATGGATTTAGCACTGACTAGTGTGTGAATATATATAATTTAATTGGTTGTGAATACTGCAATCTGATTGGATGATCCGCCAGGAGCAATATTGGTCATACTTGATAACCTGGGTTGGTATTGTGACGTCGCCAACATATTCATTCGCCAACGACAAATTCAAATACTCCAAGAAGTAATCGGAATTAAAATAGATGAATCATTATAAGGAATGTGTTCAATTTTTGAGCATGTTATACTTGTGTAACCTGGTTTTGGAACAGTTTACGCTTTTCATAAACGGCTTCGCGGTTATATCGTATACCCTGTTCAAAAATTGAACATATTCCTTAAATATTGTTGGGATTTAGATAACAAACATACTTCCATGAATTGCTGAAATCTCTAGGATATAACTGTGTATAATGCTGTCCTGCGCATTCGTCTCGTGTGCCCGAAACTCTACTTTGGGAATTGTCTCGAAGTCGAAAATCATCTATACACGTTCCACTGAAATATCCACACAAACCACGTGTTTGGTCGAGATCATGTACAGATGGTTTTATGTCAACGTTCATGTATCCAATACTCATAGAGATATCTACTTTTGTGCCAGTTGGGAAATAAATCTGTAAAAAAAAATTATATGTTTGAAAAAAGAAATGGTATGAAAAGCTAACACTTCCGTGTTGTACGAACATTTGTTATATTATATTTTGGCTTTATGGTTGTATCTCCAGTGAAATAATTACTAAAAAGTAATACAATACAGTAATGGTCAACAATGAAATGCTCCGAAAACGTTTTAATTAATTAGCTTTACAATCTTTTGAAATATAAGGTACTTGATGAAGGTTATTCCAGAGACGCGCCTTCCATACCAAATTAGATATCTGGGGGTTTTATTAGTTCATCAAAAAATTCTCAAATTTATCAATGGCAATCTTATTTTAAATAGTACCAATGAACTGCATGTTCTGAGTGTTAAGCTGATGAAATCATCTGTGACCACCAGTCATCTTTAGTTATATCGACCTTGTGCACGTAATAAAGATATAACCTCTATAGGTCGAACTCGTAAGTACTCGAGTTATCCGAGGTGTGTGTGTGCGTGGGGGTGGGACAATCGTGTAAATGTTTCATATCTACAAATACATAGTACATATGATTCAGTGTTTTATGTCTATTTACATTTATGTTTTAGTTGTTTTATTACCATGTAGTATAGATGACATAGTAGTTCCCTTCTGATAAATCCACTGACCACTCTCATAGAAGGCAAGAATTCAGATGTACTGAGATAATGAAATACTAGTAAATTGTCCCTCTCAAGAGAGACCACCCCACTTATAAGGCAACTTTTCATTGCAGAAATGGGGGTCTTTTAAGAGTAGGACTACCTTACCAGTACAGTCAAACCTGCCCTAAAGGGCACCTCTATATAGCAAATCACTATCTATAAAGGACAGTCTCATTTTCCCCATTAATGATTGACTTGATTTTGATTTTTGGTGTTTTAACGCCACTTTCAGCAATATTTCAGCTATATCATGGCGACCAGTTTTAGTGGTGGAAGAAGCCGGAGTACCCGGAGAAGAACCACCGACCATGGGCAAGCAACTGGTAAGCTTTATCACTTGCGACTGCGAGTCGAGTGCACCCTTTTTTGTAATTTACAAAGCCGGGCGCGAACTCACGCCGTATTGGTGATAGGCTTGTATGAGTTGCTAGGTAATCCAACTACCTAAATCATTGAGCCCATTAATGAATAGTGCATTTAATTTCAACCTATATATAAAGAGCAACTGCTCATAGAGGCCACATTTTCAGGTTATTTTTTTAGTACTAGTGATTTACTAGTTAAATCATTGCAATGGTAAAATATTTAGCAAAACAAAATTTCAAAAACATCGATTTACTATTCAAAAGCATCGGTTTACTTTTCAACAGCATCGGTTTACTTTTCAAAAGCATCGGTTTACTTTTCAAAGACATCGGTTTACTTTTCAAAAGCATCGTTTACTTTTAAAAAGCATCGGTTTACTTTTCAAAGACGTTTACTTTTCAAAGACATCGGTTTACTTTTCAAAAGCATCGGTTTACTTTTCAAAAACATCGGTTTACTTTTCAAAAGGATCGGCTTACTTCTAAAAGCTCCACATTGATATCATTAAAATGGACTAGCAATGCAAATAAAGCTGACAAAAGGAGATTTGATAAATTTAATATAATCGAATTAATCATTGGATCACGTATATTAAAAACCAAACACGCGGCTGTTGAAAATGCAGTGATATCTCCATATTGTTGAATAGTCTATCTTTCGAATTATTGTAAAATGTACCTGAAGTGATAAGGACATGTAAACAATAAATGGTATTCGTATTTAGTCACGTAAATTTGCTTTTATTGGTCTGATTACCGTTGATATTATTTACGTTCCTATAAGCAGTGTGTCAAATATCAACTTTGATATTTGAAAAAAAAAATTGTAGAGGGGGAGGTCTCTATAAATATCCCATCAAAAATATATTAAGGAGGGCAAAGTTCTTGCCCACTTGGGGTTTAGACTAAAGGTGTTGCCCGGTCCTTTAACTGACTTAGGTGCCTGGGTGGGTTTCTGCACCTCAAGTCCACAGCAGGGTGTCAAATATCAACTTTGATATATGAAAAAAAAATTGTGGAGGAAGGGGGGTCTCTATAAATATCCCATGACAAATATATTAAGGACGGCAAAGTTCTTACCCACTTGGGGCTTAGATCAAATGTGTTGCCCGGTCCTTTAACTGACTTACGTGCCTGGGTGTGTTTCTGCACCTGAAGCCCACAGCAGTGTGTCAAATATCAACTTTGATATTTGAAATTTTTTTTGTGGAGGGGGAGGTTTCTATAAATATCCCATCAAAAATATATTAAGGACGGCAAAGTTCTTGCCCACTTGGGGTTTAAATCAAAGGTATTGCCCGGTCCTTTAACTGACTTAAATGCATAGGTGGGTTTTTGCACCTGAAGCCCACAGCAGGGTGTCAAATATCAACTTTGATATTTGAATTTTTTTTTGTCGAGGGAAGGGAGGGTCTCTATAAATATCACATAAAAATATATATTAAGGACGCAAATTTCTTGCCCACTTGGAGCTTATATCAAAGGTGTTGTCCGGTCCTTTAACTGACTTAAGTGCCTTGGTGGGTTTCTGCACCTCAAGCCCACAACAGGGTGTCAAATATCAACTTTGATATTTGAATTTTATTTTTTGTGGAGGGGGGTCTCTATAAATATCCCATGAAAATTATATTAAGGGCGGCAAAGTTCTTGTCCACTTGGGATTTAGATCAAAGATGTTGCTCGGTCTTTTAACTGACTGAAGTGCCTGGCTGGGTTTCTGCACCTCAAGCCCACAGCTGGGTATCAAATATCAACTTTGATAATCAGTGAAGTACCATGCTTTGGGATATTCCCTACTCTACAAATAGCAACGTCATTCCCGAAATTTACGTATTGATGGGTCATTCATCAAGACCTCCATAAAGGATTCCAATACAACTAAATGTAACCTAATTTGGGTTCAAAATAATCCTTACAATACATATTTACCTGCAACTACCATTGTTTATACCTTTCCATTTAATTTTTTTTTCTTCAAAATACAACAAAGCGAAATGAGCTTTTTTCTTTAAAAATGACTACTTTTGTATATGTTCTAAGCTCTGATTGGTGAATTAAATTGGTGATTTGACATCTTTAAATACACAATTTAAAAATAAATACACGTAGATAAAACATAATAATATCATTTATTAAATAAATGTGACACGCACATGCGGGATTTAGATTTTGTTTATTTTTTCATAAAACTTACTGTTATATTTTTCTAATGATCTTTAATTATACACTATTTTTAGATTGATGAGAGATGTCTTCATATGAACCGGAATCTTATGACTTTATATTGCTTGACAAAACGCTGTCCAAATTATTTACCGGTTTACATGAAAGTAAATTATTTTTAATCTGTGTTTATTTAAAGTGTTTTTGCAAACTCGCCATTCGAAAAATATCTATGTCTTCGTTATTTAGTTCAGTAAAGAAAAGAAATCTGTTATGTTCGGGAGAACATGTGAAATAAAACGTGAAATATATCGCCCGGGTCTTTCACTCACCTGAGTGCCTGTGTGGGATTCTGCACATCAAGTCCACAGTCGGGTGTCAAATGTTAACTTTGTATTGTGTGGGTGGGGGGCTCTAGAAATATTTCCTGTCGATTCATTGTGTTGAATATGCATTTACAGTAATATGTTTGTTATTGGTCGCTAGAAATCGTTAAAAGTACATTTACTCTTATTATTTTTTTGATTTTGAGACATATCGCCTTATTGGTCGCTAGCTTAGTGGTCGCTAGAAATTGGTCGCTAGCTTGAGTCTGGTTAATTTTGTCAACTTACACTATATAATTTTTCATTTGGTTTTAGTTTCCGAACATCTAGTATTTTATCATTGCAAGT
This sequence comes from Gigantidas platifrons, assembly GCA_002080005.1. Taxonomy (NCBI): domain Eukaryota; kingdom Metazoa; phylum Mollusca; class Bivalvia; order Mytilida; family Modiolidae; genus Gigantidas; species Gigantidas platifrons. The sequence continues at coordinate 55 of MJUT01049977.1, read as the reverse complement.
GATAAATTCCATTCGTTCTGAAGGATTACACTTATCCACAATGAAGACATCTCCA
>MJUT01049973.1:138217-151858 GCA_002080005.1 Gigantidas platifrons | reverse complement strand
AAATCGGGAAGAGATACTCTAGAAACCATGAAAGATATACTTTTTGATTTATATAAGAGGTACTATGATGCACAAAATTTAGCATCACAGAACATTTTATTTCATATTCGCAACACTATGTCTGATCGTGCTGCAACTGAAATGAAATTTAATCAGTTGTTAGCTGAGTACAGAACTGGTGTTCTTTTTGAAATGGTCAGAGATTGGCACGAACTAGAGGAAGATGACAGAATTGTTTTATCATGTTTAAATAACTTTTTCTGTGGGCTTCACTCACTTGTTCACATTGCAGAAGTTTCCAACAAATCACTTATTGAGGTAGAGCATACAAACTTCAATGGAGATGTTCCAATTTTTAATCAAATATTCCACAAAAATTCAGAATCAGGAACTTTAAGGTTAATACGTACAGCCTGCAAAGCCTTTTCATATAATGGTGATGCAAAATCAGGATGTCATGGTCCATTCATGACTTTCATTAAAGATTTTCTGAAGGAAAATGGAATGCAAAGTCTTCCGCTTACTCCGTTTAAAGGAAATCGTTTCAATATTTTGTTTCATAATGCTGGTATTTTGTATTTTTTCATGAAAAGATAACATTTCTTAAAGATCATGGAACAAATCAATGGGTATTGTATGACCTGAATATTCCATTTTACATAGCTGGATGCAAAGCTCTTGGGCTGATTTGCAAGCTTATTACAGCCCCACAATGGAATTTGATAGAGAAGCAAGAAATTCACATTATGGAAATGAATCGGTATTATTTACAGTTAACAACATTTTTAAATGATGCTTGTAATAATCTTGATGAATTCATGTCAGGACATATTTTACCATTTGGAGATCAAAACCATGTAAAAAGAGACAAAGTATTTGACAAACTGATTGCTCCATCCGAACATGATGGGAAGACATGCACAATTCTAAGCATTATCCTTCCAACCATTTACCACGCGGTATGTATGAAAACTCAACTGATGAACTCCGACAAATTACTAAAAGTCACAATATAGCTAAGTTTTTGTACATTATAATAACATAAACAATCAGAGATTGTAAGGAAGGTCAGAGCGTTCGCACATATGTTTTATTATTCACGGAAAGGTTCACTCTTTCTAAACTTGGATTTTTTAACAGGCACACCCCCTCCCCCCATTCTGTTGAGGTATCAAAGCTTGTTGCTTTCTCAGAACTCATGGTCTCTCGAATTTCAGTGAGCCCCAAACATGATTCTTATTTCGTTTGCATATTTTGTTGTATCTTCTGTTTTGGATTTTCTGTTCACATCTCTCGAGCTAGTTTTAATTTCCCATCCCCATTCGTAATTTTAGTTATATTAGATTACAGACACAGTCCGAGTTTGTAAACTAATATATCACACAAGACCCATTTCAAATATGATGGATGGGCCGTGTTCTCACAAACTATGGAGTTTGCGGGCCAGATCATCAACTTAAGCCCAAAACCACATAGCAGGCCAGGTGCTGCTATACATAGGTTTAGAATACTTATTGAGCTAGAGTATCTGAACTCCCATTCTTGAACAGATGAAAGTTTGAGAGTCCTGATACTGAAGTAACATGGTTTACTTGCGTTTCCCCATCCCAAGAGTTGGGCGCATATCAGTTGAGCACTACACACCTCACACACACACACATTCACAAACATGGTTAAAATTCTGGTAACGTAGATTTATACTTGGTATTGAAATGGTGTTACCCGTCTTCTCTTAGACATCCACTCTTATTATTCTGTCTTTCTTGTTAGGAATTTTAAGTGCGACCTCCTATCCTTCAACTCATTTTGATAGTAAATAAGTTTCACCCTTATTAGGGGTCAGGCCCTTAACCCCACTGTTTTTATTATTATTGACAAAATTATATTATATGATTTACACACATATGCTGTGACTTCCAAAGAATAAAGTTGTTAATATTTTTACTCAGTAGTTTGTCAACTATTTTCAGTTCCTGTCCAGAGGCAAAACAATAAGACCTACCCACAGGATAACTACATTTGTACTACAATATATCAACAACAACAAAGTCAAACAGAAAATCCACATCCACACACACACAAAAGTCACATACAACAACTAGATACGACATAGGTATCAGTGGCTTTCGTTCTAAGAAAATTGTGAAGGTCACAAGCGGCCAAGACTATTAACTCAACCTTTTCTGCATCCAAAGCAATTGGTATGGAAAATAGCAAACCTAATTGACAAGATACCAAAGACGTTCTCAACTATTCTTCTTGCTCTAGATAGTCTATAGTTGAATATTCGTTTTACTTCATCAAGGTTTCAATAAATATGGTTTGAGTGGAAACGCCTCATCTCTAACTATCACATATGGCACAGCATTTTGTCTGTCTGGAAGTGGCTTTGGAGAATGCACTGAAAGTTCCGATTTTTCTGAATGTTCACGAAAAGAAGAGCGAGCAAATAACCCGCCATCACTTACACGTCCATTACACCCAACATCAACATAAATAAATTTATAATCAGGGTCCACAACAGGACATCTCATTACACCCAACATCAACATAAATAAATTTAAAGTCAGGGTCCACAACAGGACATCTCATGGTTATGTGTTTGCCATCCATAGCACCCAAACAATTAGGAAAATTTCAACGGTCTTCAAACTCCTTTGAAATACGCTCCCATTCTTCTACTGATGATGGCACCTAAAGCAATAAAAAAATATATAAAGCCTTCCTCATTTAATACCGTATTTTATAATTTGCAGGCTGCTTCTTTGTTGAATGATAGTGAGGGCAGTAGTGTTGATGCTAGTACATGTAGTCAAACGAAAGATACACTTGTCACGAAGAAGAAATCAAAGCGCGAAAGCGCTGATATACGGTTTTGCCTTGAAACTTTATATTAGCTGTGATTTCAAGAATGGATGATTTCCAAATAATCAGACATTCCATACTAACATATATCACCAACTTTAATGCTGCAGAGAAGTGATAGTGTAGCTCTTTTTGCATCTCAGACATGCTTGGGATTTTTATTTTGCAGTGTTAAGTATATATGAGGAACATAACATGTCCGACATACTTCGTGATGAATCATTTGACCAATAATTGGTAACCAGTCTGTGTATTCAGGGTGTCAACTTAACTATGTCAATGAGGTCAAGGTTATATGTTATATTATGACTGGCATGTACATTGTACTATACTAAATCAACCATCATAGCAAATATCTCAAACTTCTCAATAAAATGTTCACTTAAATGTGGAATGGGTTAAGAGTCAGGTGACAGAGATCTTACTGACAAGATGAACCACTAAATGTCATTAACTTGGTATAAGCCATAACTCTGGTAAGTATGACATCACAGTATTTGACATCTTTTATTATGGCTATATCCAACATGTCCAAGTGCTTATGTGTTCACTATTGACCAATCAAATTAAAACTGCTCCTATATGTCACTGCATGCAGCTCCATTCTATTTTCTGTTTTTATTACCTTTTCTGACTTTATTATTTAATGCTTTCCAAATCAAGGTAGCTATAATTTAATTGGTCAATGTCATATGTGACTAGAACTTGAAAAGATGCTTTAATGTGTAATTGGTCTTCTTTTTTACAAGGAAACTTATGTCTTACTTGTATAGATTTTGACTCCTGATGTTGAAATGAAGCCCAATGCAATACTAGTACTGTGGCTACGCCACAAAAGAATACTTCTGTGGCCCAATTTGACAACATAATGCAGCAAAGTCTGATTATCCCTCCTTCATGCAATACCATAATTATGCACAGGTTGATTGGATTTACTTCCTTTGGTTAAAGTTTCATTGACATCTTACAAACCAGAGGAGTAGATTTTCTTACAATGTCATCTACATAGGTCAACATGAAAGTATCCTTCAGTCCAATTAGCTCCCCCTTGATTATGCAGGTCCGCAATTATTTTTTTTCATGCACATTTTCATATGGTGTACTGCTTTGGTTAATTTGCAGGTTATGGGGGGTTTTTTTCGTTCAGAATTTTTTTTTTCGGACAAGACGAGAGTTAGAACTTAGAATATTTATTTTATTTGTTCACCCCCCCTTTTTCAAGTTAAATGGTCGTTCCCTAAGAGGTGATTTGCTTTTGAGGTCACCGACACAGAACAACAAAATAACATCAATAAGTCCAATTATCTCCTCTTAATTATGCTAGATCTTACTGATATTTCATCATGCACTTTTCATATGTTGTTCTACCTTCGATTAATGTTTGTCAACAAACCCACGCAAAAATAATAGATTAAATTACTACGCCAGTAACTGTTCGCATCTTAGTAAAGGCTTAAAGAGCGTCCTACGTCAATGCCACGTTTTTCATTATTTCTGTTATGCTGATTCTGTTCTCAAAATTAAACTAATTAGAACCGATTCCATAAATTTTCGCACGATCACTGTGAACTATTTCGTTTACTGTCGTACTTCGGTCGTATATGGCGCGAAATAATTAATGAGCTTATAAGGGGAATCCCATTAAAAGGAAACGACATAAATACTTTATTTACACAATAATTGATACTCAAAGCGCTACAAAAATCAAGCATTATTATACAATGTAAAAAAAAAATGAAAACGGAACATACACAACTAGATTTATCGTAAAATTGAATGTAGGACAAGTCGTTAATTTTTATGAATGAAAACTAGCGTAATAATACAAGCAAGAGAAACAATATAAATATCGGCATTTTAATCCTCCTGACAATTTGTCATAGTTAAACATTTACCATTTGAGACACGATAAGTTATCTTAAAATCTGCAAAAGTAGTAACATTCAAAGTGTAGTGTTATCTAACAAGCACCAGATCTATATTTTGATGAGCCATCTTATGTCTCGACAGGTGATAAGATCATGACGGTTGTCATGTAAACAAACAAAAATGGCCGGAAGGCCACAAGTAAATACGGTTTTGCAAACCGTATAAAAACTAGATGACACTGAGAAGGTTATGGAAAAGGCTGCATCTGCCCTGTCCTCTATTCCGGAAAATACAGGAAAACAAAAGACAAACGTCATTGAAGAGGCAGAAGATGAAGACTTAATTTTTGCAAGGCACATATCTAATGAACAACAACAAAATTATAGATGCAAGGTCAAAGGCCCTAGTGAAGATAAAAATCCAGCAATTAATTTTTGAGGCGCAATTTCAATGTCCTGCAAGTTCAACGACCTCGTCACAACAGACCAGAAGTGTTCCCTCTGATAATGGATTTCCATTAACTCAGATGAGGAGTTTCATGTCAACTTAATATGACCAGTATTGACAGAATAATTTGAAATGCTTAAATAAAAATTAAAACATAGATTTTTTTTGGTCAACTTATTAGTTTCAACTCTTCATTTTGTAGAACTCACCTTTAAGTACTTGTCTTTCAAAGCAGTACAGATAGCTTTAAATGTTTCAGGAATTACATAAGATAATGTCTGTTTTTGTATTCTGTACAGATATTCAAGAGACTGGTAGCTATCTCCTGAGAATATAAAAAAGTGTTGTTAGTACTTTATGCTACCAATGTAATGATGTCAGTTGTTCATTGCAAATTTAATGAATAGTAGGTTATTCAAAATGGATATGATTTGATAGGAATAGGTACATGCGTCCTAAGATTTGTACCAATTCTGAAAGGATTAACATGTTTAAACTCACGTAAAAATATTATAAACCCTTTCTTCCCAAGACTTTTGCCACTGATTGGTCTTGATTTTATGTACATGTTTATATTTCATTTCTTTGTCAGTATAGTTGGAAACGTCTGACACACATCTCTCGCAACAAATTATCATGTCCGAATTATTATACAATGTAGCATAACGCCTACTTATTATGTGTTTTAACCATACTATATCGCCAGGGAGGCATAGTTGTCTTTGTATATATTTATTTTATTTCTTATTATTCTGCTGTTTACTTCAGATGGAGACTGAAAACGAAATTCAAATTGAAGTTGATGTCGATGAATATTTGGAATTTAGCAAAAACAAACTGCGACCGGTATTTAATATTTATGAGCCGAAGTTGAACGTACCAAACTGTACGTACAGATGCCCAACTATAGGAGTTATCTCTGCCATTGGAGTAAGGTTCACGTAGAACACACTATTCATATCTGTCAACTGTGTAACAGACGCTTCCACAGTTATATGTCTGTGAAACGGCATATAGCCTTCATCCGCAAGAGAAGTAAGCCAGGTCCGTTGATTACAAAGGAAAAAGTGAAAAACTATGCTTATAGAGATAGTTATGGTACGTTACCATATCGGTTAGGAACACAACAGGAATGCGACTTACTCAGGAAAGAGCCGAGGGAAAGGGAGAAACTAAAAAGACAGGAAATTAAAGAGAGATGTCAGGAGGCAGTTGAGTACAGAGAATTAAGAGAACTTAACCTTTTTAACTAATCTTTATACCTTATACCGTTTTTATACATATTGTTGAATTGAATTTGAACTTTAAATTGACCTTTTATAATTATTATTGATATTCATTTTTTTAAATAAGTAATATTTTCGTTTCATGATAATTTAGGTTTTCTTTGGTGGGGAGGAGTGCTGTAGAATTGAGTTGTCTTATCTTTAATATGTGATAAATTATCATTCAACTTCTTTTTCTTTTTGAAATCTTTACTCTGAAATATTTTTGATATAGTTGAATCTATAATATATTAATTAATCGTATTTTAATCTAAATTTATTTGGACAACTCTGATTTCAGCAGTTTTTGCAAGATGAAATTTTAGATTTCACCAGTCTGTTTAAAATGTTTCATAAATATATATTTTCTAATCAATCTTTGGTTAATCGCTTTAAGCTGTATATCACAGCTGGGAGAGATCTCACCTTCTAAAGGTAAGACTCGGTCTCTCTTTTAAAAGAGTTATATTTAATTTAAAAATTAAAAAGATTGTTCCGTTTTGAAAGTTTTGAAGTTTCAACAATATTTTCCAAATTCATTTATCCATTTTACATTTTTGAATTTTGATAAGTATTTACATTGTTGAGTTTTGGTAAACGTTTAAATTGTTGACTTTATTTTGTCCATTGTTAATACATTTTGCCAAATTAAATCATAATATGTTGAAAGGATTCACTTTATTCAGAGCCAGTTATTGATTCTATTGCTGTCACTTGTGTCTGTCGCCATTACACAATACGCAAAGCTGTTTGTCGTCCGTACAAGGGTTATAGTATTTGTTGTCTGTTCACAGGTTTATGTTATTTATTCAATCAGGTTTAGGATTTGTCATCCTCACACTCGGACGTTTTGTCCTACACGCCACATCCTACAGAACCCTTCCTACTACAGTAGATTAACCCCCCGGAAGATTTACTATATAGTAAACCTTCCCTCATGGGGGACGTTTACTATATAGCATTTATTCCGCATAGTAAACCTTCCTACCTGCTGTCAAGTTTTTCAAATACTGTAAAATTACTCTTATACTTTTTGTTTTAATGCAAAACATGTGCTATTTTACCTTTTGATCTTAACCGGATATAATTAATGGTATATAACAATTAAAATTAACAAGATTAAGGTGCTAAATTCCGAATCAATAGTAATTATCTGGATTAAGAGGGAACATTTACTATTTTGCAAAATATCCGGGGGATGATCGGCTATGGATGGGGGGTGTTTGCTTTATGGTAAATTTTCCCCCGGGGGAATATTTACTATATAGAAAAGTATCCGAGGGGAAGGTTTACTATATAGCAAATATTCAGAGGGATGATGTTTACTATATAGTAAACATTCCGGGGGAAGGTTTGCTATGCGGAATGTTTACTATACGATACCGCGTCAAAATACAGTTTCACCTGGTAACGTGGAGCTAGTACAGCGAAATTTGAGACCGTCAAAGCACAAATTGACATCGATAACTCTTCAAATACTATTAGTTACGCCTCAGAGTGTGTGAATTTCCAACACCGGTGTAAAATTCCGTACACCCCCGATTACACCAAGATAACGAATTTATTTCTTACGAAGCTTTCCTTTACTTCTTTTGATTACACTAAGATAACGAATTTGATTTTTTTTTTTAAATGTACAGGGAAAAAATTACGGGGGAAAAAGTACGCGAAAATGTATTGTATTATAACGTCATATCTTCGAAAAACAAGTAACGTTGTATTTAAACATTGTATGTTAATCATTTCGGTGTGGGTGCTTTTGAAAAGAAGTTGAAGTATTTAGAGAAGACGTAAAAAAGGCGATTGAAAGAAGAAGAAGTATTTAGACAAAGAAGAAGAAGAAGTATTTTTTAAAATTTCTGCTTCTGTATGAGAAGCAAATCTTTTCGTCGCCATTTTCCTTTTGCTTGGTTAGCAGACGTAAATAAATAAAGTTACTTCCCTCTGGTTAGCAGAGGTAAATAAATAAAGTTATTTCCCTTTTACTGTCTACGCAAAAAAAACCTCAAAAAAAACAAAAAAACAGCGCATTGAGAAAAATGCTATTTTGTTTTCGATTTTACATATACTTATATATTACACATATTATTGTTTATAATCATTAAATTTTATGTAAATGTATCATTTCATATCATACTATTGTTGTGCGTATTTCAAAATTACTTTTTTATTTAATGCCGGATGTAAATGGTTTAGCTGGGGCGGGGTGCTATTTACACCCGGGTAACTAACCAATCAGATTGCAAGATTTTTGCTTCATAAGAAATAAGATAAGTTATTTATGTTCTAATGCAAAACAAACATATTATATATATATATATCTTTATGAGCTTAAGAAATGGTCTAAAAATTACAATGCCGCGGAACATGTATCGTGCTCATTGAACAATATTAAACTATTTTTGAAAATATTTGTTCAGCAGCTATTTCTTTATTATCTCTTTTTGCATATCAACTTTTATTTCATGACCCCTGATTTACATCTACACAGAAAACTAATGATCGAGCAACACCGACTCCACTAAAACTGGGGACAAACTCAGGTGTTACGGAAAGGTAAGCGGTTCATGCTCAGGTGTTACGGAACGGTAAGGGGTTCATGCTCTACATGTGGCACCCTTCGTGTTATTCCTACTAAAAATCCATCGTTAAGTCTAGAATGAGGACATAACCGGATTGTGATTACGACAGACGGAACACAGACATTTAATAGCAGTCAACCAGATCATGGCGGCGATCGCAAAATATTCGAAGTGATGATTACAAAGTAACCACTAGGAACTCCTAGTTTATTAATTCCCTTTTTAGCAAAATCCCTCTATCAAGTAAATCATGATATGAACCACAAGCTCTGGCTTAGCTGAGAGATATGCACATATTCAGGTGCTGCTGGAATGTTACTACATATAAATGTGAGTTTCGTATTAGGAAAATTGAAATCATCTCTTTTGTCCTAAGATTGTCCCTAGCTCACTGTCAGTTTCGATGTGTATGTTAAGGTATGAAACACGCCTAGCTGGATCTGTGCTATTCTTTATTTCAAGCTAAATGGGATAGATTCGATCAACAAAATCACCATTCATAGAATTATTTAGTGAAACAACATCGTCTATAAAGCGGAATGTGAAATTACAGTATCTGTCTAGCTTCTTTTCGTACCTACAAGGCGGGTTCATGTGTCGTATTAATATTGCTACAAAGCAAATCAACAACTGACATTTTTATCAAGTAGGTTATTATAAACATTGCACATATGGTGTTTGAAAATGATTTCAGATTATTTGTTTAAGACTCAAAATACTTCTTTGGCATAAGCTGGAATACAATCCCGCACAAGACATCCTCATTTAAGCAAATTTTTAATATAATTGGTCAGACCAGACTTTCATAAGCCGAATGAAGCCTGTTCAAATCCCACCAGAGTAGCCTTTTTTTGTCAGTACACATTGAATTTTGAAATACATCCAATAATGCAATTTTGCACACATCATGCATTTTCAAGTTATTGGAATCACCCGTTTTACAGACAATTTCAGTAAGACCGACTATTCCGGAAGTAACCGTCATTGAAACAGAAACAATTAAGATAATGCAAAGTATGTTACAACACATCCTAAATATACGGAAGAAACTACAATGAAAATCAATGATCTAGATATAAATAAATATAAGACACAGGGTGTTATTAATTCTCTAGAAGAATCATGTGGTAAAATACAGTTCTGGCAGTCGTACCAAATGTAGAGGAAGGTTTGTCGTATGACATAACACTAGACGTAGCGGGAAATGCCCACACATTACACAGTGGAATTGAAATCAATGGAGAGGAAGTTAACTGTAATTTCTAACAACCTGATATAGTGGTCCTATCATTTCTTTTTATTCCACCATATGTTGAAGATGATCAGTATCTAGTATCCAAAACATAGAATTTGTATCCGCAATTTATCGACGTGTACATACAGGTACATATGTCGCTGATGATGCCCGTTTTGTTCGAGCATAATTTCCAACTTTGTTTAGACTTGCGAACTAAAATACCATATCTCAGGTGAAAAATATGTTGTATTTCGACAAAGTGAAGGTAAATACCTTTGGTTAGTCCAGAAACTCGTCGTGTCCATAGCATTTGCTATGTACGTTTTCATTACCATCGCTGAGTCGATTACTTCTTATAGTGGACTATTGGTCCACGGGGTTATCATATGGTAAGTAGTTTTCCATAATTATATATGGCGTATAGCTGTTAGTTGGGTGCTAGATAAGATGGAAGCGCATGTGATTGGTAGCTATATTTTAATATGAAATATTTTCGACCAATCGTAACAATGCGACAACTTGAAATCAGAGGAAATATCAAACTGTATTTTTCCTATTTGGAATGTGGACATTTGATCTTGAGCTTTACTACTTCTCTATGCAAATAACCAAATGTTTTGAATAATGAGGAAAGGACGAGGTAAAATTGGACAATGCGTTCTCTAGTGCTAGCATCCCATCCACTATCGCCCAATAGTAAAATCTGAGTATTGATTTTTCTTTTTTTCAATATTTTATTTTTGATTTTCTTTATGCAGAAATTCATTCAACTCGTAGATCAGGAACGATAAAACTTAGAAACTAGTAAGTAGATGTTCAGTGAAGAGAATCGAACCATGATAAGGGGCATATTTCCCATTACGGATGTTTGGTGAACCTTTGCAGATTGTTTATTCATCGTCGCTGATTGGTCGTTTCAAATGTGACCTATCTCGTGGCCCGATGATACGGGATGTTGTAGGATGTTAGTGGGATAAACAACAACATAAAATATTACAAAAGTATAATTTTATTACAATGAAAAGATTACAAAAGGATACTTTTATTACAAGGAAAAGATTACATAAGTGTACTTTTATTACAATGAAAAGCATGGAATCTCTGTCCGAGCTGTCTTCATGACGAAATGCCAACTACTAATACACATTGAACCAATATATACTACCTTTGTGATATCTTTACAACGTATTAATCAGTGGTAGTGATGTAGGTCCTAACTACAGTTTATGTTCGCTTCATTTAATAGGAACACGATATGTCCCGTTTCTGTTTTGTTGACGATTGTTTGTCATTATGCATTTTTTACTTTTGACAATTATAGTGCCAGTCCATCCTTCGATTGATGGCTTCAGAAGATCTCTTTGGTATCGTCAAAATATGCTTATATAAATTGACACCTTACCGAATAGTTCTAGGCGCCATGCAATAACAGACAGGAACAGAAGGAAAGGTTGATTTAAAAATGGATTCCAAAATAACTATAGAAACATTTCTAAACTAAATTTCCTTGATAATGGGTTTTTGCTAAGAAGGAAGATACTGAACCAAGAATTCCTCATGGATAAGTTGAAGTCATCACTTCGGAAGTTTTACGATCGCCGTCATGACATTGTTGATTGCTATGGAATATCTGTGTCATAAATGACCACGGATATGTCCCACTTGTCGTAAACAATTCCCGATCCTTTCCTCATTCATGACCTATCACAGGATGTTTAGCTAGATTAACACGATGGGTGCCACTAGTGGATCAGGAACTGTTTACCCTTCGGGAGCACCTGTGTTCACCCCCAGTTTTTAGTGGGGTTCGTGTTGCTCGATCTTTAGTTTTATGTGTATGTTTGTAGATCATTGTGTGTCCTTTTGTACTTTTTCTTTTTGCCATTGTGTTGTCTGTTCTTCTTCGATATACGGATTCTGATTGCCCATCTTCAAACTATTCTTAGATAGTGTCGCTTTAGCCATTGATATTTGTCGCCTGCCGTACTTGCCAGCACGTGTTTAGCCATTAATATTTGTCGTCTGCCGTACTTGCCAGCACGTGTTTAGCCATTAATATTTGTCGTCTGCCGTACTTTCCAGCACAGGTTTAGCCATTAATATGTGTCGTCTGCCGTACTTGCCAGCACGTGTTTAACCATAAATATGTGTCGTCTTCCGTACTTGCCAGCACGTGTTTAGCCATTTTTTTTTTAATAACATAATACTTTATTGTTTGACTCGCCTGTTAACAAAACACCTTAGATGCCCAGGTAAGCATAAAATAATCTAAGGTTCCCTGTTTTACAATAGATCTCTTACCCAGGGTTAGTAAGAGATTAATTAGAGTCCACATGATCCCATTTCAAAAATACAACTAAATTTATCAATTATAATCAACATGTAAGTCAATCTATATTGGCATTTTATGATATCTTCAACATAGAACATTTACATACATGCATTGTACTCGTATATTATAACTACTTACTAATTAATCACTGATAGAATTGTCAAGATTTTGGTTTTATCTATTGTATCATTACAATTGGTCGTTAGCAAAATTTTTAGTTCAGATTTTAAAGTCTGTTTCCATATATTACAAAGAACATTCTGATTGATGTGAATTTGGTCATATTTAACTTTGTTTCTTGCCTTCCAAATAGACCACTTAGATATAAAAATTAATGTATTTAATAGAAATTCATGTTTACCCCTCATATTGAACTCAAACATCATATTTTTCTCATTTAAGTTAACAGTTCCCACATTTAAAGTGTTTATTAAAATTGTGATGTTTGATATGAATCGGTTAGTTATAGTGCATTTAAAAAACAAATGTTGGAGATCTTCTTGAATGTTTGATTCTTTACAAAGTTGGCATCTTCCATTGGATAGGTTCATTTTTCTAAGTCTACTTTCGGTGTAAATAATGTTATGGATGCATTTCCATTGGAATTCTTAAATTTTATTTCTGATGTCCAGTCTTTTAAGATTAATCAAAATTTTTAGCCAGTGAAATTCTTCATTATAAACATTATTCCATTTATCTTGACATTTTGGTAATGATTTTTTATTTAATATTTTTTGTATAATTTTAATCTTAACCTCCTTTGTATTAATGATTTTGCCTCTAATATCTGTAAGTTTTAAATTATTTAACAATTTCATTTTATTTCTACTTTTAGTTTTGTTATCTATATCATTATTTTCATTTTTTAATAAATTTAAGTAGTCTTTTGGAATACTTTTCTTAATTTTAGAGTATTCTGAGATACAATTTCTCTTGTCTATCAGCTTAGAATATAATAAATCACAATCTATGAATTGTTTTGAGTTTTCATCCCATATGTCTTGAATAGTTTTTATATTACTTCTTAAAAATGAAGAAAATATT
>MJUT01049973.1:118535-137750 GCA_002080005.1 Gigantidas platifrons | reverse complement strand
GAAAGTTTTCTGCTTTTCCAAACTTGTATACAATTTTTCATTCTATCAATAATATCCTTCCAAATGTTATCATTGTCAACATTGTAACCATGATGTACCCCCAGCGTTTTTACATTTTCTTTAATCCATGATATTCTATTAAATTTTGGTTTTCTATTGCGAGCAGTGCCAATAGAAATAGCTTTTGTTTTAATATAATTAATTCTTGATCCGGATGCTTTTTCATATTTTGAAAGTATATCGAAAGATTTTTCAACAGAGCGTTCATCTTTATTGAAAAGTTGTGTGTCATCTGCAAACATACTTATTTTGGCTTCTAATTCCTTCCCACCCGGTTCGCCTGGTAATTTAATCCCCTTTATAACATTATTTCCTCTAATTGCACATGCCATGGGCTCGGCTTGCAATATGTAAATTAGTGGTGCGACGGGACACCCCTGTCTACATGAGCAAGATATGGAGAAAAATTTTGAAACAAATCCATTTGTCTTTATGGATGTTGTAGCATTTTTAGCTAACATTTGAATCCACCCTCTAAATTTTTCCCCAAAGTTAAATGCGTTTAATACGAAGTCTACCCACCCCCATTCAACTCTATCGAATGCTTTTTCTTGGTATAAGAAAACTATTATACCTTCTTCATTTTCTTCGTCTACGTATTGTATTATGTCTTGTATCATTCTGTTTTCTTCACTTATGTTCCGACCCCTTACAAACCCTTTTTGGTCCGGATGAATTAGCTTATTTAAAACATTTTTTAATCGTTCGGCCAAAAGCTTCGAAATTATTTTATAGTCACAATTCAGTAAGGTCAATGGTCTCCAGTTATTTATATCTTCCCGTTCCCTTCCCTTGTGTAATAAAGTCAAGACCCCCCTGTACTGTGATGCGCTTAAAGTATATTCGAATTTGAATATTTTTTCAACCACTTCAAAGAATTCGTTTTTTATATCTTGCCAATATAGTTGATAAAATTCTTATATAATACCATCTTCTCCTGGAGATTTATTTGGTTTTAATATTTTAATAACTTTACTAATTTCTTCTAAGCTAATGTCTACGTCAAGCGTTTCTTTTTCGTTATTGTCCAATTTATTAACAATGTACCTTGTAAGTTCGTGAGCACTATTTTCATCCCACCCTTCTGATTGAAAAAGTTTGGAGTAAAAATCAACCTGCTCATTCATTATCGAGTCAATGTCATACTTATAATTATCATCTGTCGTTTTAATCCTATACCATAGCTTTTCTTGGCCCCCTTTTTTCAAGGTTAAAGAAATATCGCGTTGATTTTTCCCCTTCTTCCGCCCATTTAACACGAGATCTAATTTTCGCTGCTTCTGTTTTTTTATTGTAATAGTTTTTAATTAAGCCCTCTAATTGGTTTATTTGCGCGCTTATTTCATCCGTTTCATTCGCTATTAATTTTAATTTATCGAGTTTCCTTTCTAAGCTATCGATTTCTTTTTTGTTTTGTTTACAATTTAAGTTTCTACGTATTTCCATTGTTAACAATTTTATTTTGTTTTTCGCAAGATCCCACCATTCCCGTATATCACTGTATTTAATTTTCTCAATTTTCCAGTTATCCCACCAAATTCTAAACTGCGCAGATTTTATTGTTTCAAGATTCATTATCCACATACCTGGACCTCTATTAATATCTTCAGTTTTTAATTTTGTTATTATGATATCATAATCACTGAAAGGGAAATAATTTATCCGCGTGCCAAACACTTTACTGCTGAAGGCGTTACTACATAAAATATAATCGATTCTTGATTTCGATCTACCGCGTTTAAAAGTATATCTCTTAGTTTCTGAATTTAACTTCCTCCACACATCAAATAAATCATTTCTATGTAACATGCTTTGGAATTCTCGGAATGATATGTCGGCTAATTGTTGAGGAGGATTGCGATCTAAGTTTTGTTTAATAGCGCAATTAAAATCACCCAAAATTAAACTGAAGTTTTTATCGGAATCGTCCGTATATTCGAACAGTGGATCGTTAATTGCATTAAAAAACGATTTTCTTTCTCTACCATTATTCGGCGCATATATATTTGATATATAAAAAGTTGAGTCGTTTATTTTTAATGTAGTACGTAAAATGCGTCCAGAATTATCCTGATAAAATAATTTTACATTTTCTTTTAATTTTTTGCTCAATAAAATTCCCACACCCCTTGAGTCACTCGTACCACAATTAAAAAAGCTATTCCCACCCCCACAGTTTTTCCATTCATTTTGCCATCGAATCAAATCATCGTTTGTTGAGTGAGTTTCTTGTAAACAAATTACGTCAAGGTTTTTGGCTACCAGCCAGTTAAAAACCAAGACACGTTTCTTATTGTCTCTTAAACCGTTAATATTTATTGTAGCTAGGGACAAGGTCATTTAGACAATAATATGTAAGTAGTTTGTTTACTCTACCGTGAAAGAGTATGTGTATTGCCCTATTTATAACTTTGCGGTTTGTTCGATTAGCATTCATCTTCAATATTTTAACTTTATAATGTTTACAAACAGTTGCATTTACAATTAGCGTATACAACATAAATATGAAATAAATATACTGCATAAAAATAATTATATTTACAACAAATGTATTAAATACTATATTGGTAACACAAAATTTGTTCTTGTTCTTGTTTAACCATTAATATTTGTCCTCTGCCGTATTTGCCACCACGTGTTTAGCCATTAATATTTGTCCTTTGCCGTACTTGCCAGCACGTGTTTAGCCATTAATATTTGTCGTCTGCCGTACTTGTCAGCACGTATTTATCCATTAATATTTGTCGTCTGTCGTACTTGCCAGCACGTGTTTAGCCATTAATATTTGTCGTCTGTCGTACTTGCCAGCACGTGTTTAGCCATTAATATGTATCGTCTGCCGTACTTGCCAGCACGTGTTTAGCCATTAATATGTGTCGTCTGCCGTACTTGCCAGCACGTATTTAGCCATTAATATGTGTCGTCTGTCGTACTTGCCAGCACGTGTTTAGTCATTAATATGTGTCGTCTGCCGTACTTGCCAGCACGTGTTTAGCCATTAATATGTGTCGTCTGCAGTACTTGCCAGCACGTGTTTAGCCATTAATATGTGTCGTCTGTCGTACTTTCCAGCACGTGTTTAGCCATTAATATGTGTCGTCTGGCGTACTTTCCAGCACGTGTTTAGCCATTAATATGTGTCGTCTGTCGTACTTGCCAGCACGTGTTTAGCCATTACTATTTGTCATCTGCCGTACTTGCCACCACGTGTTTAGCCATTAATATTTGTCGTCTGTCGTACTTGCCAGCACGTGTTTAGCCATTAATATTTGTCGTCTGCCGTACTTGCCAGCACGTGTTTTGTCATTAATATTTGTCGTCTGCCGTACTTGCCAGCACGTGGTACTATTAGTAGAAATATTGTATTCCATAATATCATAATTCGCCATTGCAACGCCAAATATAACAACTCGAAATGGATACGTGATTTAAGTCTTGAATAATAATAAATATAATAATATGATAATTTATAACAGCATCCTTTACAGTACATAAATTTTAGTCTAGAATATACATGTGTAAAGATAGAATATTGTCAACAACCCAGTGCTGCAAGACTCTTAATTCCTTTCTTAACTTCTGTTTCGTTTTTATCATTTGTGGCCATGTTGAAAAATAACAAGTTCCCGTTTGTTGTGACTTTATTTGTTTCAACCTGTAATAAAGCAAAAATACATAACTCAAACTGAAAATGGATTTGAAAACACTAAAATTGACAACTGAATATTCACACTCCTTGCATTCAAATTAAATCCAACTTACACATTGACGGGATGTATTAATAAATGATAATCAGTTAATTCGAGCGACTTCCATGAACAGTTCAAGTCACATCAAAACACAAAAATTTACAGGAGAAAATTGGGTGAAGGGGAGAGAAACTATGCAATTTTACAACTCCGGAATGAATGACGGTATCTATGTGAATATTTCCGTAGTCATAAAATCTTCACATTACACTCCCCCGGAATTAGTCTTGAACTGTTCTTTAACTGGAAGAATAACAACAAGACGATGCACAGACCTACGAATTTTACTGTCATCACATCCATGGTAAGTATTGTTAGCTTCTAAAGCTTTATATCGAATTTGAACATCTCGAACCTTGCCATCCTTTCCTGGATTTGCCTCGCATACCTGTGCAAGTTTCCATTGTCCTCTAACAAGATTGCTATCCTGAACCATTACGATGTCACCAACCTTAAGGTTTCTCGTTGAGCTATGCCATTTCGGACGGATAATTAAAGTGGGAAAATAATCTCTAATCCAAGGATTCCAAAAGGAATCAACAACTTGTTGCACAACTTTCCAACGTAATTTGAAACATTCCTTTGCTGACCATGATCCTGGTGGTACACTAGAAGACATCCATCTACAGTGCACATATTTCTATTCTTGCACTTACTGGATAGATGTCCTGGTCGAAGACAACTGAAACAAACTCCATTTTTACGTAGAACATCAAATTTGCTCTTATGATCTAGCTGTCTAAATGCTGCACAATCACAAATTTCATGTCCATCTGTATCATGATACCAACATTTCGTTGCGTCTGTTCTTGTTAATTCCGCTATTCCATGCATTACCTGCTGAAGCATTGCTTCGTGACGATCAAGTCGACTTTGGAGATTCAATAAATTTGTTTTATTTTCAATTATATTTTCAGAATCTACAGATGTAGAGTGGATTTTACCCTTTTGAGTTTTATCTGAAGTTCTCAAGTCATTTTCCATGTACTCGATGGCATATTTTTCTTCTAACAAAAATTCAAGAAAATATCAACTGCGTTCTTGTAACTAAAATTTCTCTGTTTCTTGATTGTCCATTCTCTTCGTTGTATACGAGGCAGTAGCTTCTCTATTTCACTGACCATTGTGGCTGTATTCATTTCGGCTTCTAAATTTATTTTCTTAAGATCTAAATAACAGTTCGCGATAATGTCTACTGTGCTTACAAATGCGCGATCGTCACCTTCTGTAATTGGTTTGAGTTTCTTTATTTCATTTAGCACGGTATCTGCTTGCTTTTCAGGTCTCCCGTATTTGATATCAAGTCTGTGGAACATTTCTGTAAAATCGTCGTCTACACCTTTTACTGTACGTAACGCGTCACCACTTAGGCACTTCTTTAACGCAAACGGATCTTGCCCGTAAGAAGACATCATATGTCTTTCATAATCTCGTTTAAAACTTGGGTAGTCTCTTATATTTCCCGAGAATTCGGGAGCATCAAATTTTTAACCTTTAGACCATGTGCTCCTACTAATGTTGCTTTCGGTGCAGTCTCAGGGACTGTCCTGGTGTCAAGGAATTTAGCTTTCAGTCGGGACATCCATAATTTAATATCGTAAAGTTCTCTGTACAATACTTCCATGTCGTCCTGTAATTCTTTGATTTTTCTAGCATCTTTATCATCGTCTAATAATTCCATATAATTATCGGTTTCATTCTCTGTTTCAGTGTGTGATTTTTCAAGGTAAACTAAAAGCTCTTGTAGAACGCTCATTGGTTCTTCTTCCTGAATATATAGTTTGAATTTATTATACACTCTGTGGAATTTACCTTTGGCGAAACTTCTACGTTTCTTGCGAATCTGTGTTTCCTCTTCTTGTTTATTCTGGCTTCCCATGTATTGAAATGTTTCGTTTTTATCATTTGTGGCCATGTTGAAAAATAACAAGTTCCCGTTTGTTGTAACTTTATTTGTTTCAAACTGTAATAAAACAAAAATACATAACTCAAACTAAAAATGGATTTGAAAACACTAAAATTGACAACTGAATATTCGCACTCCTTGCATTCAAATTAAATCCAACTTACACATTGACGGGATGTATTAATAAATGATAATCAGTTAATTCGAGCGACTTCCATGAACAGTTCAAGTCACATCAAAACACAAAAATTGACAGGAGAAAATTGGGCGAAGGGGAGAGAAACTATACAGTTTTACAAGTCCGGAATGAATGACGGTATCAATGTGAATATTTCCGTAGTCATAAAATCTTCACATTACAACTTCTAAGAGTCAACTTCTGAGTCTTTGTGAGAAGATATTATGGTGCTGTCATGGGCATATAGTAGATGTTTGCAGTCAGGTTGAACACAGGAAAAGCAAAGGTCCTAGGATTCTTCCGCATGAAATATTTAGGAGTTTAGATTCCATCCCATTTACATATACAAGTAGTGTCATTCCAGTTGAATAGGATCCATTAACATTTAACGTAATATTTGATGGTCCACTGTGTCAAATGCTTTTTGTAAGTATATCTTAGCTAATCCTGTTAATAAGCCTTTTGATGTTTGTTATTTAATGTGATCATTTAGATGTATAAGACAAGTATCTGTTGAGTAAGAGTTCCTTATACCAGATTGAAATTTATAAGATAAATCATCATGGATGAGATGCGTCTCCGGTTGTTTATACACGTCCTTTTCAATAATTTTAGAAATGATACATATAATGCTTACTGGTTTATAATTTCTTATTTCTAATCCACTGTTCTTTTTAAACAAAGGTTTCACTCTGGCTAATTCAGATCCTCTGGTACTATCCCAGTTGTAATTTATAGATTCGTATATAAAGTCTTGATTTAGATAAATTAATTCTAATTGACAATTATTGTTGGTAACTTTACCGTAGAATTGTTTAAACAGTGGGGACGTAACAGCAAATATAATTCGTGCTGGTCGTAATTTGTGGACAAGCGAAGAAGCTACAGTGATGAAAAAGGTGCTAAAATAATTCGCTATTTCTTTTAAATGATGGTATGTTTGTTCGGCTACATTCAAACCTATCCCTCTGTTTTAAAGTATATCCCAGGTATGTCAAATGTTCCCAGAGTATTTTGAGATAGTTCTTATGTTCCTCGATCTTGTTTGACACATAGTCGTCCTTAGTTCTTTTTAATACCTCTCTGATTTTACAAAATTGCGTGTACTGGTGTTTATTTTCTGTTTGGTTTTACATTTGGCATCCTTTACAAGTGAACCATGTTACAATCCATGAAATTCGTTCTTTCCTATATGCCACATTGATTCGTGAAATTGATATGTTTTGTTAAATCCTTTCTAAAGATAATGTGCGAATTAAATACTCCCTTAGGCGAAAACTACTCCAAGCAGAGTTTGCAGATACCAAAGAGGTAATCAGAATCCGTATTCGAAGAGGAACAGACAACAGAATGGCCAAAAGAAAAAACACAAAAGGACAAACAACGATCTACAAAACACACATAAAACTAAAGATCAAGTAACACGAACCCCAATAAAAACCGGGAGTGAACGCAGGTGTTTTAGGTTTTGTTATTTGGTTTTATTATCTTATTTGGTGTTTTTTTCTATGTCTTTCTTTCTTTTTTCTTGTTTGTTTTTGCATTGATACATACCATATGAAAACGCTTGATTTTGATTGGATGATTATTCCTCTCTAGACAACACTCTAGGTAAACAGTAGAAGACAAATAGAATAATATTATCCATATAGTTAACCTTAGTGGATCTTGGCTATCTTGTTTCACCCCATTGCTGTTCTTGTTCCGAGGAATGTTTATGTTATTTTGCTTTCAAATTGTTTTTTTGTGAGAGTAACTGATGAAGATTTATCCAGAAACGTGTCGTGTACACTTAATTAAATATCTCCTACTTTTGTAGTACGGATTCTGATTACCCTTTTGGTATCTTCAAACTCTTCTTATTAATAAAGTCAGCTTTCAAGTAAGCTTACATCTATCCGTCACAATATGACTGAAATGTTTCTGAAATTTACGTTAAATATATGCTAAAATTATAATACTCAAAAGAATGGTGAAAACTTCACTGTTTCATAATTATCTAATAAATATTTATTCAAATTCATCTTTATCCGTTTCTTTAAGTTTCTCTTCCTCGTCAATTTTAAGTTCTTGTTCTACATCTTCGCCGGACATATCCCGTCCCCTTATAACTTCTAGGATACCATAGAGAGTCATTGATATTGATAATGCTGATATACATATAATTAACTTGGTAAACACACTTAGGTAACTAGAGGAACCAAAATAAACAGTAGACGATAAACTTCTCCAAAAATGTAAATTAGCAAACGCTGGTTCTTTCTTAGCAGCAAACATTAGCGGTATAGTGCCTGTAAAAAATAATGTTACATGATTAAAAAATAATTCTACACAATAGCCCTATGTTATATAAGTACTATGGTAAATATAAAGAAATGTTTGAAGATAGCAAAGGAGTAAACAGAAGACATAAATGGAAGGACACACAACAAAATGGCCAAACGAACAAGGACAGAAGAACAAAACACTACACAGAAAATTAAAGATCGAGAAAATCGAACCTCACTAAAAACCGGGGGTGTACTCATGTGTTCCGGAAGGGTAAGCAGTTGGAGTTCATGAAGATATCTTTTAACGTCATGTATGTTCAAGTTCATGAAGCTATATTTTAACGTCTTGTATGTTCGAACCGCATCGGTGGCGTAATGGTTAGAGTGTGGTAGATCGTGGGTTCGAGCCCCGGTCGGGTCAAACCAAAGACTATAAAATTGGCATTTGTTGCTTTTACGTTAAGCACGCAGCATTACGGAGAAAGAGTACAGATTGGTTGGCTCCGTATCAGAATAATGTGTCCGAGTGGATCGATATGTTTAACCGCGGACTGTTGTTTCAGTGAACTAGCACTATAAAAATCCAGAACATATCAGACCTCATCATCATTTCGTTGATAATCAGCATGTTCTCACCATGATATAGCTGAAAAATTGCTGAATTGGCGTTAAACAACAATCACTCCCTCACTCACTCTTGTATGTTTCAGCTCGTGAAGATATCTTTTAGCGTCTTGTATGTTTGAGCTCATGAAGATATCTGTCAACTTCTTGTATGTTCAAGTTCATGAAGATATATTTTAATGTTTTGTATGTTCATGATCACTAAAGATATCTTTTAACGACTTGTATGTTCTAGTTCATGAAGATATTTCTTAACGTCCTATATGTTCAAGTTCATGAAGATATCTTCTAACGTCTTGTATGTGCGAGTTCTTGAAAATATATTTTACTTGTATTCAATTTAATCAATCTTTTCATGGTTTGGTTTAGGTTTATGGTGTTTAACGCCACTTTCAACAATAGTTCAGTTATATCGTGGCGATCAGTTATATTGGTGGAGGAAACCTGAGTACCCGGAGAAAACCACCGACCTGTCACAAGTCACTGACAAACTTGGTCACATAATGTTGTATCGACTTTTTGTAGGGCCGAATCTAGTCTCATTCAATCGAACTGTCGTTCCTTACGAAATTTCAAAAGTTAACTTCCGCGTAGAAACAAAAATTCTTGTCAGTATGTCAGAAGAGATTAAATGAATTAAAAAATATCAATATAAGTAAAACAAGCTTTACAAAATGACTTTTCGGGTTCCGGGTTCCGGGTTTCAGTGGCATCGGACGTACGAGAGAGGGTGCGAGACTTAGGATCACATTTGCGCTTTATGTTAAGAAGATCTTCATTCGTTGAGTGTATTAGTGTGTTACACGGAACGTGTTTACAATGCGCAGAATTTTGTTTTATCCGTCAGTATGTGCAGTTATGTTTGTCAAAAAATCCTTGGTACACATTTTATACCATAAAGAGCTCGCTAACGCTCGCATAATATGTGCAACGTATTGTAAACATGTGCATTATAACACCTGTAGATATTGTAACGAACTTTATCAATTTGTTTTTATGATGAGATCAGACAATTCGATCGTCATTTTGGAACGTTGTTGACATCGGGATTTTTTCCCGGGTGAAAATATGTTCACCTGGGTGGCAGTTATTTTGACTATAAGGTAGTTGTGTATGTATTTAACTTTGCCTATATTTTAATTGTTTGCCATATCATGCATCTATTTATGCATAATCTTAACAATGTTGTACAATTCGGACTCTATGTGGCCTAGCGTTGTCGTTCATTAACATTGGCCTGTCAGCCAACGCATGATTGTCGAAATGGGGGACTACGTGTGGAGCGAGCACATTGTCACGGTATTTTTGGCCTATCAGCTTACCATCAAGAACGTACAAGTCCAACTTACAGTTAAAGGAAAAACAACCCCAGACAGTTACACCCCCACCCCCCAAAAGCAGTGGTGCTAAAATGTGGTTGTCCTGAAATGAAGTGTTTCGTTGGCGCCAAACCCTTGCACGACCGTCGGTAGGACGTAACAAAAAACGACTTTCATCAGACCAGTGGACCCGTCTCCATGTGCGAATAGTCCACCCCAAATGATCATGTTACCAGTCAAATCGAGCATGCTGATGACGTAATGTCAACTGTGGACGTTTTATGGGTCGTCGCGCTCGCATTCCCTGATGGTGGAGGCGTCTGATTATGAGACGGTCCTCTCTCGGCGTCGTTTTGCGAGGTCTACCTGCACGTGGACGGTCAGTAACATTCCGCGTTTGACGAAAACGCTGCATCAGTCGTACAATGATGGAATGGTTAACCCTGAAGTGGTCTGCCACCCTTCTATGGCTAAAACCACCGTTATGCATGCCAACAGCTTGCCACCTTTCTGGAATGGTTAATTTTTGCCGCACCATACCAAACCAATAGAAAATGAAACTTAAAACTCTACACACAAACAATCAGCTTTTGTTCGCAAACACAAATGTTAAAAAGTACACGTGGCACTTTACACACCCTGTCATATACACATAAATAAAAATCGATCAATAACCTGTTTCACAGGTAAGTAAGTATGTGTGACAAGTAACGAAAACAGCAAACCGATTTGAAATAAGTCCATTATTAGAAAAGATATTATTGAAACAAGTCAGATGGTGCTTAACTTTTGTCGGACTGTATATAAATGAGATCTTAGTGCACAACATTACTATGATAATAGTGTGCCCTTTTGACGAGTAAATTTAGCTATCACAATAATATAAAAGAAGGTAAACTGAAGGTATGTCGTGGACACGAGCGTTCTGTTATACAATCAGTACCAGGGGGCCGTCGTCGCCATGATCGTATGGTAGTTGGATTTACAACTACCTATGCAATCAGTGCTTATCACCACTGAAGTGTTGTGCGTTCGAATGCCATTCATGGCGAGGTATACTCGATACAACATTATGTGATAAAGTTTGACAGTGACTTGCGACAGGTCGGTGGATTTCTCCAGGTACTCTGGTTTCCTCCACCAATAAAACTGACCACCACGATAAAACTGAAATATTGTAGAAAGTGGTGTTAAACGCCATAACCCTAGCAATATAAGTGATATGCTAGTGTACAACATTATTACTATATATGGTATCCTTTTGATGACCACATTTACATGTCATTTAGATATCACAATAACATGTAGGAAGGTAAACTGAAGGTATGTCGTGGACACGAGCAGATGGTAATAAGATTTACATCCGGGCATATTGTAATAAGCTTTACATCCGGTATAGTCAATCAGCGCCTATCACCTCTAAAGTTATGAGTTAGTAACAATGACTTGTGACAGGTCGGTTGTTTTTATCCGTGTGCTCTGATTTCCGCCATGAATTAAATTGGCCGCCATGATATAACTGAAATAAATTTCTATAAGTACAGGGGTAAATACCGGTAGTTTAATTTTTTTTTTTAAGAGTGTGGACTTGTTATACCTTTCTAATGTTATATATTTCTAATGTTTATGAGATGTCATAATATGACCCGAATACTGGGGATTATATATTGCTTGACAAAACATTTGTCAAATCCAAATTATATACCGGTTAACATGAAAGTAAAATATCTGTTTAATATGTGCTTATTAAAAGTTGGCCGACTGTTTTGTAACCTCGTCATCCCAAAAATATTTGTGTCTTCGTTATTTAGCCCAGTAATGAAATGTTTTATGTTCGACCTACTGCAAGTCACTGACAAACTGCATCACACAATATTGTATCGAGTATAATCGGGATTCGAACTCACAACTTTAGTGGTGTATTGCACTGATTTACAAATGGAAAATCCAACTACCAAACGATCATAACCACGACGGCCCACTGTCACTTTGTATAATTAAATCACAGAGGTAAATCTAACTACCATACGATAATGACCACGACGGCCCACTGTCACTTTGTATAATTAAATCACAGAGGTAAATCCAACTACCAAACGATCATAACCACGACGGCCCACTGTCACTTTGTATAATTAAATCACAGAGGTAAATCTAACTACCATACGATCATGACCATGACGGCCCACTGTCACTTTGTATAATTAAATCGCAGAGGTAAATCCAACTACCATACGATCATAACCACGACGGCCCACTGTCACTTTGTATAATTAAATCACAGAGGTAAATCCAACTACCATACGATCACGACAACGACGGTCCCCTACGTAATAAATTAAATCACATTAAAGTACAGTGTAATACAATGATTGATTTGATTTATTGTGCTTAACGCTAATTTCAGCAATATTTCAGCTATATCATGGCGACCAGTTTTAGTGGTGGAAGAATCCGGAGTACCCGAAGAGAACCACCGCCCATTGGCAAGCAACTGTTAAACTTTAACACTTGCGACTGCACCCTTTTTGTAATTTACAAAGCCGGGCGCGAACCCATGCGGTATTGGTGATACGCTTGTATGAGTTGTTAGGTAATCCAACTACCTAACTCATTGATGTACCCGGACCCTCTATAAAACAATGAAATAATTACAAACAACAAAATCTAATTTCTCAAGGAAAATGGTGTCCGATTCTATTTATAGACCAATGACTATTTTGTCATGATGAGTTGAGATACTCCACAGAACTATTTATGAGTTAAATAATTTACACATTTTCACCCATAAACCAGTTGAACAGGTTTTTTTTTTTAATTCATGTACCAAGCCAAGATAGTGATCGCTCATGTATATTTGTGTCTTGGATGTCAATTTTGATTCTGTTTATACAATTTTTCGATTAGTTTCAAACTGTTCCGCCAGTGTGACATTTTTTTGTTTATTTTTTATTTTTATAAATAATTTTACCAAATGTTTCCAGTTTCCATATACTGTCTGTTATAGCCCATGCAATAACAGATATAAAAACAAGATAAAGTTGGTCTGACGTTGGATTCCAAAATAACCACATAATCATTTCGCCTACATTAATAACTGTTGCTATGGCCAACAAGATTTGTCTTCTGACATATTTAACAACACGTGGCATTATCTGTACAACTATAGTGTTCGTAATAGCATAACTTGCCATGGCAAATCCTACCATACCAACTCCGAATGGACACGTGATATAAGCCTAAAATATAAGACATATTATCATTTATTATTATAATCTTCGACTATCGGTTCACGCCCGGCTTTGTAAATTACAAAAAAAGTGCACTCGACTCGCAGCCGTAAGTGATAAAGTTTATCAATTACTTTCCCATGGTCGGTGGTTCTCTCCAGGTACTCCGGCTTCTTCCACCACTAAAACTGGTCGCTATGATATAGCTGAAATATTGCTGAAAGTGGCGTTAAGCACAATAAATCAAATCAAATCATTGTGTACTATATAGTATCGGAAAGCCTAAAATATAAGTCATATGTTCATGTTACACATATGAAAACTTCTGTGTTACGAAGATTAAAACAATTATCTATATAATGTTCAAGATTATAGCGTCCTTCATAATAACGTTGTTCGCCTGGTTATGTGTGAAGTTTGATATTTTACTTACAGTAACTCTTATTCACTATTATTGTAGTAATTAATGTATTAATTATATTTTTATATTGCATTGTACATAGCTTTAAGGACGCAACCACAGTTACCACGACAGTGGTTGCCCCTGTTGTAAAGGGGTAGTATCCAGGGGCGGATCCAGAATTTCAAGTTAGGGGGCACACTTAAAAAAAATCGCGTCTACCTGAGGGAGTAGCGAAAATTGTTGGGGTATTTCGTGTGAAAAATCACGATTTAACGCAAAAAAATCATATTTTTTCCAATTTTAGGGGGCGCGCGTCGGGTGCGAGAAACACGAACCACACTAAAAACCAAAACTTTCTTTAAATAAACAAACGTTAGAGAAACCGAAGGTGCAATCAAGAATGGACAATCCAGAGAAACTGGCAACATTTGGGCACTCCAGACGTAGACAAATAAAATACAACAATAAAAAACACAACACTATGTGTTTAACACCATTATACACAAACAAACTCAAATACTATAAATAACTCTGACACCAATCCAGGAAAGTGAGTTAGAGATATCTTTATTAGATTTTTTTATTGTATTTTGGTATTGTTCAGATAATGTGGTGTTTTTATCTTTAATCGGGGTCGTTGTGTTCGTGATCGTATGGTAGTTGGATTTACAACTAGCTACGCAATCATTGACTATCACCACTTACGTTGTGAATTCGAATCCAACTCAGACGAAGTGTACTCGATACAACATTATGTGATGAAGTTTGTCAGTGACTTGCAGCAGGTCGGTGGTTTTCTCCGGGTACACAGATTTCCTCCACCAATAAAACTGACCGCCACGATATAACTGAAATATTGTTGAAAGTGACGTCAAACACAATAACCTCAACCCCCCTTATTTTATTTTTTTGTTATCACATATCGTTTCAATCTACAGTTCTTTAACCTGTAATGATAGGTTATCAACCATTTATTACATGTCCATTGTATTCAATCTATAATTTAAATGGTGAGTGGTATTTTATCATATTTATACGACCAAACATAAAAGTTCGGTCATGGTCATATCCTTGAAAAAATATAATTGAAGGATGAACATGTAATACGACCTTCAAATAAATATATTGTACTAAAATAGTACATTTGTATAGAATACAATGTACATATACATTTTGTATGACTGTACATCATTTGGACAGATGTTGCGAAAATAACAATTTAATGACAAAATATAACAAACTGGAATTTCACACACACAAACACATTTAACAATATTGATTAAAACTCTTAATTATAGTAAGAAAATCAGACAGTACAAGTGTATTAAAAAATGAAGTACACAGAAATAAACATGTGTCTTTTCATCCGTTACATGAAATATGTAGTTAAATATGACAGCTCGTCTACTTGAATGGAATATATTAAATAACACCATGTATATTATGTATTTTGAACAGATATATCATGTTTGGGAGGGGTATTTGCGAAAAATACCAGTCGAGAGACGAAAAATTTCCCGAGCCGATAGTCGAAGGAAATCTAGTCTCAAGACTGGTATTTTTCGCAAATACCCCTCCCAATATGATATATCTGTTTAATTGCGCCGAATATTATTCCAGGTTTCAAATTTGATTAATCACGTTACCTTACGTATAAAGGTAAAGAAGAAATATTCCGAATGAATTTGGCGGCTTGAAGCACGCGAGGGTAAAAAAGTGAAATACGTTTTTGCAAATACCACGGCACAGAGGGAAAAAAAGTTAAATTATCGTGGAAATACCCCGGCAGCGGTAAAAATGAACGAAATTAATCCTAAATATGAAAATACATGAAAAATGCACCGGCTTTTAACCAATCAAAATCCACGATTTTTTTATAAGGTCTAATTATCTTATTAATATACCGAAATCAATTGCAACAAGACCATCTTTGACCGTTTTCCACAATATTTTTTTTATCACACGATGTTGCCGATATGCCCTGGCCCGGGACACCGATAGTGGCGATGCCGCTTTTATTCGGCTCCATAAATAGAAAGATAAATATTATACTCGTATCAACCAACGATTTAGAGGACGCGTGTTGAGGCTTAAATCTTGCCTCAGATTGAGTCGCCGATTGGAGTACAAATCCCCACGAGTTAATCGCTCGAATTCTTACGAGTCGATGAGAGTACATGAACGTGATAACAATATCTACACTTTTAAAATCAAATTAAGAATAAATGTAGAGGCTCAGTGGGCTGAACCTATGTCGCTCACCTCTCAGTTTGTTTTGAAGAAACTTTATACAGAACCTTCCATAGGTGGCGCCTACCAAATTTCAATTAATCTGGCCAAATGGTTTTAGAGAAGATTTTTTAAGTGTCCAATCACAAGCAATAACTGCATATTATGGACATATAAGTTGCACAGAATATCCCATATATCATTCGTACAGAGTAACAATTCATTGTGCCTGTTAGTTTCAAAGAATATTGTTTAAATTTCAGCCAATCAGAAACAGGAATTGCACATGGCGACCACGTTTTTGTCCAATCGGGGTGAAATGAGGAAAACATATGGAGAACATTCTATATATGACTCCCGTAAAATTCCGTTTATTTTGGCCAAGCAGTTTCAGAGGAGAAGATTTTTTAGAAATCGACCAACCAGAAACAAGAACTGCCTATGGCGGCCATGTTTGTGTACAGATCGAGACGAAATTAACAATATTTATAAATGACCTGCCATAGATGATGCCTATCATGTTTCAGTTGATTTGGTCAAGCGGTTTTAGAGGAGGACATTCAAATGTAAAAGGCTACCAGACTGACGACGGACGCCAAGTGATAACAAGAGCTTACATAGCCTTTGGCTAGGTGAGCTAAAAGTTATTTATTTACCCTAGTAAAATCCGAGAATAAAACAAAACGTTGTACGCCAACAGCAACAGGCATGGGTAGGAACAATAACAACTTGGCGTTAGACAGTGATGTAACCATGGAATATATTGATTTTAAAACACTCTTCTTCTTAATCCAATCACTGAGAGGTAACGTTGGTAACAAAAGAATTGTGATGGTTACTCCAATAACATCAAATCCTAGATATACACTAAATAGTTGAAGTAGGAATTCAGAAGTTGGCTTTAGATTGAGATTCATTATGTGCGACGAATTGGAAGAGGATTGTTCAATAGGACTGATTGGTTCAATATGTCCACACAGTTTTGTGACGTTGTCGGAATGTATATTTATATCATGTCGAAATATTACAGATGACACAATGCTTCCTAAGGCAAAAGCTAATCCCATTATAGAAAAGAAGATTCCATTATGTTTATTTAGAACATGCACCAAGTCTTTATTGTGTTTCTTCGCTATTCGTGAGGCACTGGCGGTGATGTACAAATTTTGAGCCGTCCATAAAGGTCCAGTTGCCATTCCTAAGAGTAAGGAGGACGGAATCAACGTATAAAATCGTGGATAAAAGTTGCTTATCGTGTATATCGTGTGGCAAATAAATGCTCCAACTACAGTGAGTTTTCCACCAAACACCTTAATGAAAGCCGGCGAAAGTAAAGATGACACAACACAAGTACTGTATAAACACGCCAGCGACTTTACACCAAGACCGGCTTCTATGTTCAAACTATTCTGCAAAGCTTGAATCGACATAAAAGACGCGAAAACAAAGAAAAATGCAGTAGATATAACTATAGTGCTCTGTAATGGACTTTCTATCTTTTCAGCATGTTCATTGCTTCGACACACACAATACACTTTCATATTAAAATGCCGGTTGCTTGTCTATTTCATTCTATCCGTTTCAATGTCCTTAATATAGTACTAGTTTAATATCCTACATTTGCATTTCTTATCGGTGATTTTAGTAAAGCTGTAAATGCATACGACATTGTTTAATATCCTACATTTGCATTTCTTATCAGTAAACCTGTAAATTCATACGACATTTCAAACTGTTAATAAATTTGAATGTATTGTGTATAATCGATACAACCACGTACATTTGTAGCATCACACGCTTGTATGTTTACAGGTACAGTCGTGATTATTATAACTACACATGTACATTTCTCAGCGCATCAACTACAAATTCAATTATATTGTTTGTAATAGATGTCATTTCGTATTTTAAAAAAACGTATTTATAGTGTATTTACGTGCACAAAATAACATTATAGTATTTAATTCATTTTGGAGTGCATTGTCCGTAGATATTTATATTTATGTAGCTTATGAACCTTTACTATACTATTGTCACCAGTGGAACGCAGAGCGGGGTGAAGGTTTTGTTGATTGGATTTGATTAAATATATGTTTATTCTTTCGACTGGTTATATTACTCGAAAAACCCATAAAAGAAAAAAACAAGACCAATGCAATATTAAATTTTGTGTGCAGCTCGGGGGCAGATCCAGGATTTCAAGTTAGGGGGGCGCAGTTAAAAATTGTGGGGTATTTCGTGTGAAAAATCACGATTTTACGCAAAGAAATCATATTTTTCCAATCTTAGGGGGGGGCGGGTGCCCCCCTCCCCCCTTGGATCCGCCCCTGCAGCTGATGTGCAGTTTATTTTATATATTTTATCATTATTATCATTTTATTTTATCTATTTAAGAAATAAATCATGGAAGTCAGAATGTGTTGGGAGTTTTAACATGGATTGGCGGATATTAGTATTTTATTCCGAGCCAGAGATGAGGGATAAAATTTATTAAATATCCGCCAATCCATGTTTAAACTCCCAACACATTCTGGTTTCCATGATTTATTTCGATTCTGAGTACAAATACGGTAATATACTTTGATTGGAAGACGCTAATTTATATTTTCGCTTGCGGAAAATGTCGCACACAATTTATGCTGCCAATGGGAAAACTCAGTCATACTCACCGGCGCATGTGCGAATGAGATTATACCATCGATAAATCGCTCGTTTGTCTACAAAGCGAAAGAAGGAGGTCATGTTAGAATTATTGATTTTTTTTTTTGCAAGATTGAAATTAATATTGATGCCTAAATAGTATCTTAGTAGAGTCAATGAGCTATTGATTGTTGTTTAACACCAAGTGAGTAATTTTTATCGATAGAATTGTGAGAAAACAGGATACTCTTTGGTGAGTTTTGGCTTTCCAGTCCTTTGATGGTTTGGTTTATCTTGTTTAACGCCACTTTCAGCAATATTTCAGATATATCGTGCCGCTCAGTTTTATTGGTTGAGGAAACCAGAGTACCTGGCAAACTTTATCACATAATGTTGTATCGAGTACACCTCGCCATGAACGGGATTCGAACTCACAATTGTAGTTCAATCCTTTGACTATGAACGCACATACTGTCTACGTTTATAGAACCTTCCTAGATATCTACTTTTATATGATTATCATGACTGATTTGTACTAAACAACACATTCAACTAAATTTAAACAGTGCTAGCGCACCGAAACAACAGTCCTAATGCAGACATGTCA
>MJUT01049973.1:81872-106018 GCA_002080005.1 Gigantidas platifrons | reverse complement strand
ACTCTTAGTGAACTGATTATTACAGTGAACACTCTTAGTGAACTGATTATTACAGTGAACACTCTTAGTGAACTGAATATTACACGCATATATTTATTAATTTATGAGTGAGTGAGTGAGTAATTTTCTAGTTGTGTCATGGCGAGGATTTGATGAGATGACGTCAGCTTTGTACTAGACCAACACCCTGAGATAGATGTTTACAGTGCTGGCTCACTGAAACAACAGTCGCCGGGTAGACATGCATATCCACTCGGACACATTATCTTGATTCCGAGACAACCACTATTTCCTCTTACTTCTTATTGCTTTGTGCTTAGCGGAAAAGCTGCCAATACCAATTTATTAGTATTTGGTTTGACACGATCGAGGCTCGAACCCGAGATCTATCGCACACGGGTCGAGAACACTAACCATTACACTATGGATGCCGTTAAGAGTAATGTAATTGGTCCGATATATACATAGTCATAGTTCAATATTGAAGGGTTATGGTGTTTAACGCCACTCTCAACAATATTTCAGTTATATCGTAAAGGTGTTCAGTATTGGAACGATTTCATTAAGACTGAATAGAAATGTATAGGACGATCTTAACCATGATGGTCCTGGAATAATGTTCGTATCTCTTCATATATGGTGTCGTTCTTGAATACATGACATTTAAGTCGATGACCTGTCCTATGTAACTACATAATTGAAGACGACCAATCAATGAACATCTAACATCAATACCAAAGAATGCCCAATATTATACATTTGAACGAAAATCATGTTTGCATAATAATTATTATATATGATCATGTTGCTGTAATTAAAACAAGACCAGTTTTTTTTTTTCGAAGACTTGAATTATTTGGTTGTCCAATCTTTTGACAATAAACGAACGTACATGATGAAGGTTATTCCATTTCCTCTGTATACATCATCATTCGTTAGGATAATACCCCGGATAATATACACGGGGACCCGGGAAAACAGGTATAGAAACGAGTTTATCTGATGTGGTTGAACACTTCCAGAAGGCGAGTCCGCTGGTTGTGTTAGACGAATAAATTGCATGACAGGCGGATATCAATAACAAGATATCTTATTTAGTGCACACGGCGCGCTTCTGGAAAAAAATCTTCATCCGGTATGCTCACAATCAACATAGGAGCACAAAAACTACAGGGTAAACAGCTGGATAACCAAGGATCGTGGCCATCAGTTTTATTGGTGGAGGAAACCGGATTAACCGCAGAACACCACCGACCTGCACCAAGTCACTGACAAACTTTATCACATAATGTTGTATCGAGTACACCTCGCCTGGGCCGGATTCGAACTCACAACGTTAGTGACGATATGCACTGACTGCATAAGTAGTTGTAAATCCAACTATCATACGACCTCGACCGTCCCCTAATTCGTCCGAGTTGAGCGACATATCCACTTTCGGACTGTTGCTTCACTGACATAGCACTAAATATATCCAACCCCAGCAGGCACAACAACGTTGAATCAACGTTGAAATTTGGTTGTTACGTTGAACAACTAAAATTCAACGTTGTTTCAACGTTACAATTTCTACGTTGAATTTGCAACGTTGAATCTACGTTGATATTACGTAGTGGGAACAACGTTGAAAACAGCAACGTTGTTTCAACGTTGAACATTCAACCTTCTCAGTTCAAAGGAGATGCAATATCAAAGGGGGAGGGCTTATTTGAAACTCTTGGGTTAGGCCCTTTTTAGGTAGAGAATTCTGGATTTATTTGTTTTTGGTGACTACGATTATTATTTTCATATGTCAGTTGGAAACTAGTTGCAATAGTATTTCTCACAAATTGAAAGATAGGCTAAAATAGATTTTAGCAGTCAGCAAATAATGAAGTTGGTGCAAAAAGAGCAAAATGCCTATTATGACATTATGTGATCGAGTTTGTCAGAGACTTGCGACAGGTCTGTGTGTTTCTTTGGTTTCCTCCCACAATAAAACTGAAATATTGTTAAAAGTGGCTTAAACACCATAAACCATACCTATTATTTAAGAAAGTAGATAAT
The DNA here is from genome assembly GCA_002080005.1 of Gigantidas platifrons. Classification (NCBI taxonomy): domain Eukaryota; kingdom Metazoa; phylum Mollusca; class Bivalvia; order Mytilida; family Modiolidae; genus Gigantidas; species Gigantidas platifrons. Next base: position 103,972 of record MJUT01049973.1, on the reverse strand, counting down.
TTCCTAATTTTATTTTCATGCACCCCCTTTTTTTTTCCTCAGACGCATCCCTTAATTTAAATCATAGCCAAATATGTCTCTGTTTCAATTTAATATAAGTCTCTTACTGGGAATTCCTTCCTACTAGTAACCACCATGTATGCGTTGAACTGTTAATCGAATCCGTAGGTAACTTTGGAGTAGGTATGATAAGGGCAGAAATTGGCCTAAAATATAGGCAAATTTTTAATAAAACGTATAGCTTTCATTGTTTGTTGATTTTGTAAGATCTTTACCCCATCTAATATTTTGGTAACAATTTTCCATATTTGCACGTGCAATGACGTCACACTAGTCAATGAAAAGTCTATTGTTTCGTGAAAATATGTGAAATCTAACAAGAAATGTGTATTTAATGTCAATTTTCAGTATAACCACAAGCAGGTACCAACGGCATATTTTAGTATGATGTTTAATATACATAAACACATATCTCATTTATTTTTTATGTTGGTACCCGAGTGTGGTCAGTATGAATTCTGCAATCAAAAAATTATTTTAAGGTCGATTTCTCGTCAGCGGCCATTGTTTATTGACCGTTTTCAACCGCAATAGATAGAAATAGAAATCGACCTTTTAATCTCATCCAAAATAAAGTTGGTTTATCGTAGTTGTTTTGCTACGGGAGTATGGTAAACTTGAACAATTTTTATGAAAAAGTTTTGACGTTATTTAAATAGAAAAAAAAGCGGCTAAATTTTGGAGATGATTTACAGTACTGCCGACCTGATTGTACATTGAGTCCGACGTGGGTTTTTTTCATGTGTTACTATGCTAAAGCATACTTTAATATTATCCCAACAAAAAGTACAGAAAACAAAACAAACAACCAAAAGGAAAAATCACGTAATACTATCAGATCAGTAGTATCAGATTATCTTAGAAATTAATTCATTGGACATGTAAACGACACATGAGAACTTTCTATTTTTAGTAGTCCCTTTACTTTTTATTATTATAAATTGGTTTTTTTATTTTGAATTTTTCAAAAAGTGAATTTCCGATGAATTTCATTTAAATATAACTTAATTCTAATACTTTAATATTTACGTTGCGGTGGCGTAATGGTTAGCACACATGACTGCTGATAACAAGATCGAATGACCGATTATTATTTTTTTTTTTTTTTTTTTTTTTTTTTTTTNCAAAATCATTATGCATCATAATAAAACGTTTTTGATGTGCTAACATTATTTAATGTTAAAATAACCGTTAAAACAAAATATCAAATGTCCATATATTATAGCACTTCATTTTGGGTTAACTACTCCGAGCAAACTTTTTTAAAGCATGACAAATAAAATAACTTGATATTTATTATACAGACACAAGATGAAATTCACATGTTCAGATTTTGATAACTGATTGATGATTATTTTGATAGATTGTCATTATATTAAAGTTTTTCCCCATTTTCCATGATATTACAATTTACATACAGATACTTATTAATATCGGAACTTCAGTATCCATTCATTGGAGTGTTAGAATGTAAGTTTAATCTTGATGGATTATTGCAAGTAAATTATGAACTGACCATAATGAGAATAAAAAACATGATTTTCCCGTACAATAAAAAAAAAAGCCCACAAAACATCATTCTAAAAACATTGTAACAATATTGATTATTAAATAGCATGTATGAATCTCTTGATGCTGTACATTCCCCAGTTTTTTTTAATTGTGAAATGTTGGGTAACATAATAAGATAGAAATATAGCTGATAATTTTCTAGTACAAATTCTTAATCATTAGTAAAAGTGATCGTTGCTTCCCGCCAAGTGAACAATTCTTCAGCTATACCATGGCGAGAGCAAATTAAGTTTATATCAAAATGGTGCTGTCTGGTTTGTTCTAGACTAACACACTTAGTTGGAATTTTTAGTTCCATCTCACTGCTGTGCGGATAGACATGGGCATTCACACATTATCATGATTCCGAGCCAACCAGTTTTTGTTCTAATGCTTTACTGTCGTGTGCTTAGCAGAGATGCAACTCATACCAATTGTATTCAACTTTTAATTACAAAAATAAAAAAGAAATGATATAAGGAAAACGGATCGTACAATAAATGTTAACATTGCTATCGTTGCCTTGTTTAGTGCCGACTGAAAAAAATGGTATACAATGTATAATGAACTGAAATTGATCCCTTTTATACAATTTAAACCATAAAAGTGTTTAAAAAAAAACAAAGAACACAACTTATTCTCATAAAGAAATATATATTTGCGATAAACATATCGTGTTCGTATATGGCTGAATATAATTTTTTTCAAATCTTAATGGCATATTATACATGTACAAAATGTACATTAAAACTCAAAAGCAGAAAAAGTAGAAACTATAAAGTTAAGAAAAATAACGTTAGAAAGGGTAATATATATTAAGACTTTCTTAAATGTTGCATTATTGTGGCCAGAGATTGTTGTGTGTTTACTGTGATGTGCTCGTCACATGGATATTGACTTCCGTAATGAGTGCAAATCTCACCGACACTAAAAGTTAATTGATGATGACAATGAAGTGAAGCTTCTACTGAAGAATTTAATGCATCTATGACATTGGATTTTTTTCGATAAGCATTATTATGTTTGATTACCATTATCACAAAGAAGTACAAGTATGTACCATTGTCCATCGATCTACACGTCCATACGATCATGCACCTTAGGTTTTGGTTAATTTATGGATATACGTCAAAATCTTGAATATAATAAATGGTATAGTCACGATACAACATTAATGATATTTTGTATTAGAAAATGCCTGATATTGTCCTTGATGTGTCATTGTTGCCTCCGTGTTACCCTTAAGCACTGTTGCTAATTATGTAGGAATAGGTTCAATTTTCATTTACTAGATAGGAATAAAATGCTGTGTCTTTAAGACTAGACATCAGCTACTAGATATAGCTTAGCAATCATGTGCCGGCATTATGATTCCCCGATAGTACATTGTGTTGTCTGTTTTCCCCCACTATAAGATATTGTATATCGGTTATTATTAATTTAAAGAAAAAAAATACCTGAACATCTAGCCATACAGTGATTTCAGAGGTTTTCATGATTTATTATACGCCCGCTCGACGAGAGTCGGGGGTATATAGGGATCCTCATGTCCGTTCGTCTGTCACACTTTTGGTTTCCAGATAATAATTAAAGTACTGCTCAACCAAATATTTTCAAACTTTCACACATTGCTGTGTACCATAAAATACAGGTCAAGTTTGATTACGGTGTATTTCACATTTACAGGTCATGAGTTATGGCCCTTTTTCTCTTAGAAAATATGAACTTTTTAGGCTTCCGGATGCTATTCAAAGTTTGGCTCAACAAAATCTTTTGAAACTTTAACACAGTGCTGTGGCCCATTAAATACAGGTAAAGTTTGATTAAGGTGTATTTCACATTTATCGTTCCTGAGTTATTGCCCTTTTTCTCTTAGAAAATAGGGACTTTTTAGGTTTCCAGATGATATTTAAGGTACTACTTAACCAAATATTTTCAAACTTTAACACAATGCAATGTACCATAAAATACAGATTAAGTTCGATCATGGTGAAATTGACATTTACCGTTCATGAATTATAGCCCCTTTTCTCTTAGAAGATAGGGTTTTAAGGGTTTTTGGATAAAAATTTGGAATGCGGGGGTATCTGTGATCACCAGATCAACTTTCTTTAGTTTTATTATTATAGTATTCTAGTTTTTTAAGGTATGCAGGTAAAACAAAATTTAAAAAAATTGACATCTCACGGTCTATGTTAATTTGTCATTTTGGGGTAAATTGGGTGAGGGGTTTTTCAGTTTCCATCCGTTTCCATGGATTCATTTTAAATTTTGTATTATTCAACATGGATTATATCCTCTCCTACCGCTGTAGCACTGCTTTACCATGTTGTGCAGTTGACTTTGTTCCCTTGACATTCTATTTACTGAAAACATTTTCCTCTCTTGATTTAAAAAATAAAAAGATCAACATTCGGTTATAAAAAGAAGAAAAAAACAATTTACAGAGCTCAGCATTGGCGAGTTTCTTCGGTTGCTAGGGATAATATTTGGTTACTAGGGACATTGTAAGGTTTAAGGAATTCTTATAATATATACTGGTTAGTAAATGATAAGATGTCTCTGCTAGGGTGCTGTTGTAGAAATGTTTTCTTGATTAAATAAAAGGTCCATGAGATCTACAGGAAAATACTGTGCATAGGGAAACCTGTTGCCATGGACGGGGCATAACTATGAATAAAAATATCAAAATGTATTTTTGGAATATGAAATGATATTTGTAGTGTGTATATCTTGAAAAAAAGTGTACCGCTTAGTCAAATATCAAGTCAAAAGATCGTAGATGTCAACATTCAACCTTTAATTGCAATAATATAGGCTAATTTAATGTTTACAAAACCGTTGCTATGGTGACATAACTACGCAAAAATACTATATGTTACATAGAGCATTGGAATATCATTTGTAGTGTACATGCACATAATATAACATTTTGTCGAAAAGACTATACAAGATATGTAAAATAAAACAACCATATTTGAATTTCAATGATTAATTGGACCCTCCTCCATTTACGTTGCTAAGCAACAAAGGACAAAGTGAAATCATCCAAACATTAATTTTTCTTACCTTTCAATGATTGTGATTAATATTATATCTATATAAACAGTTTCTGAGATTGGGCCAAAATCGACCCTTATCATACCAACTCCAATTTCGTTTGATCATTTTTAAATTTTCGCGGGCTAGAAACAGGAAGTAACAAAATTCGCACATGCGCATTACCGAGCAGTTCAAATATCGAGCGTGCATATCAACAGACTGACAGAGACACGAAGAAGCAGAAGATTTTTAGTATCCCGAAGGTGTTGTTTTTGGTGAAAAGTGTTTTGGAGAGGTAATTTGCATATCACAAAGCACCACCACCAAGATTTTTTTAAACTCTGGTTAAAGAACAGTGCTCGTGTTGTTTGATTTACGTTGTTGCAACTTGCACTGTTCNTAAATGTTGTAAAATATGGATATATGGCTCTAAGATGTACTTCCAGACAAAGATCCATACCATAATCGCGGGAGGGACCAAATGAGGAAAAAGGGGGGGCGGGTCCGGAATACGAGTGCCTGTGGTTGCAACTTGCACTGTTCTGTTGCATGCCATGGTTTGTAAACTTTGTTATTTGTTGTTTGACTCCCCAGTTTTTGTTACAGCGAATAATATTACTTAGAAAATGGAAACATCTTTATTCAAACATATTCATAAAGGAATGTACTATATTTTAAGCATGGGCTGTGACTTTTGTGGAATTAAAAAAAGGGGGGGGGCAAAACAGGCTGCACAAAAAAACTACTTTGGAGTGTCATTTATTATAGGTTTGTGACTTCCTACTTACTGTCTGTTAAGGTGACTCATGAAAATGAAAAAAACAGCAGATTATACATGGACTACTGCAAGCTAAGGTTGCCCTTTTTAAAGGATATTGTGTAATTGATCAGCAAATGATATGTTGCAATATAAAATAAATGAATGATATGTTTAAACTTGGTGCATTATGGGGTCTATACAATAGATCACTTTCAATGGTCTATTATGAACGGTTATGGAAATACAGGCTCATACATAACCAAAATTTGCCAAAAAATGCTTGTTACGAGCGGCCACTTCATATTTTCCCCATTTTTAAAGGTGTAATACATTTTTCTCTCAAGAATAACAAAGTTAAAGTCAGCTTCAGTTTATAGAGAATTTTCTCTAGTTTCTGTTGGTATATAACATGTAGCACTTCAATATAATATCATTATCAGAGAAGATGTTAACCGAAATATGATGGTATATAATCGTTTTTAACAAAATAGTCATTCACAAAATTAACAAAGAATTATATGGAGTCATCTTCTTATTTATCTATATTATATACAGTTAATCTTTTGTTGAGAGTGTGAGGAAGAATTATGACAAAAAAGAATGGAGAGAATTCTGATCATTTTTTTAATTTAAATCTTCAAAGTTTGAAAAGACATTTTCCGAAAACCCATGCTGTCCCATACGTAAGCCATATTTCCATGAAAAGTACATACTTGAAATATAAGATCTTACTTTTTACTTGAATGGTATCAAGGTACCTAAGTATAAATAACTTTGGTTTTGACTATCACCAATTAATGTAGACAAGACATCAAAGTCAATCTGAAACGTCCCATACGTAAGGTAGAAAATTTTCTCTTAAATTCCTTTACTGACTTGTATTCTTTGCATCATTACATCTCTAATACACTGATGACTACATAAACATAGCCTAGGTTTAACTCCTTATATTCATCCAAAAAGTTGTTGATAGAGATGTAAGAGTGTTTGCTCTTTCTTCCCAAACTTAACAAAATATTTCCATTTTGTCAAGAATAAGCTAAATAAACAGTCACATTTGTAAAAAAGTAGAAAACTAATAAATAAGAATGCATTGCATTACTTTCTATATTAAATGTAAGTGAAATCCACAACAAAATAAATATTGCAAACTTTTGTCCCATACGTAAGATGTTGGGATTACACTATATAGTCCTATATGTGACAAAAAATATCAAGTTTTTCTTGTAAGAATGTGTCGCATGCTACAATTTTAATTATGAATACTATACAATGTGTTGACTACTTAGCTAAATCAGCTTAGTCAGTCTAAAATTTGTTAATTCTTTGCAAGAAACAAGAATTGGCATTTGTATTTGCCTATTTTTTTGGAAAAAGAATAGTTGTCTGGTGATCCAATGCTGATTGATTCATATAAAATTAACTTAAAGGGTCTAATATACTATTTCTACCACCTGATTATTCTGAAACACTTGGAAAATTTAAATACGATGTTTCTGAATTATTGAATTTTACTTCTGTATATGGGCTATAAAATCTTACGTATGGAACAAAATTGTAAAAAGTATTATTTTATACTTGTAAAAATGAGTCAAAAGCTACAATTTTAATTCTGAACACTATACAAAATGTAGACTTCATAATGTAATCAGCTTATTCAGTAAAAAATGTGTTTATTTTTTGCAAGAAACAGGAGTTAAAATATATGTGTTGTTTCTTTTAATTTAAGGCAAAAAATGATGTCTTTGGTGATTCTTTCTCATCGTTTTTATATCAAATTTATGTAAAAGGTTTAGTTAACAATTTTCATCACCCTATTTCTTTGAAACAATTGGAAGATTTTAATATAGAATGTTATTGTTTCATTTAATTTTACTATACATGGTCAATTAAATCTTACGTATGGGACAAGAATATGGAAAATCAAACATTTTAAAAATAGTCTATTGTGAATTTTATGTATCAGATATCTTAATAATTTTTTTCATTGGTTAAAAGAATAGTAAAATTTCATAATCACTATGTTAAATGAAGAATAGTTTAGCTTTTGTGATTTTTAAAGAGAAAAAATCAACAATTTTTTCAATTATTTTGAGGCAGCTTGAAAAATGGGAAAATTATAAAAAGATATCTTACCAGAAAGCCCTGGTTGTTCTATAGTGTTGAAAGCAAGCTAGTTCTGATTTGAAAATATGATAAAACAATTGATAAAGTCTTTAGAGGGAAAACAAATTAATAATCATAAGTGATTGTCCCATACTACAGATTTTTTGACAGCATTATCTTTGAATATATTTTTTCAATCAAAATGATGGAAACTATCCCTGATCAGTTGGAATCTTGTAGGTATGATGTTTGTGTTCAAAAACAATTAAGATTTGGAATGATTAAAGGTGTTTCATTTTTCACCCTAAGTGGCCACTAAAAGTGCAACCTTAGCTTGCAGTAGTCCACATGTTAAAACACTTTCTGCAAGTACATGTATATACTATCGATAGGGACACCCTATTTTGGTGTAATTATTCGTTGTTCAACCGTGGACACATTGCTTTGTTTGCATTTACTTTTATTCTAGTTGACCAATTTTGCATTATGTTTAAAGTCATAATTCAATATTGCTTACAATACCTGGATATAGTCTATAAAAAATTAAAATGAGTAATATGGAATTTCAATGCTATATCTGCACACCTTGTATCATGTGCAAGTGGGTTTTAACAGTAGAAAGATAACTCATCAATTCATTAAAATGATAATTCAAAATAACAAAAGGATGAACGTTCACACTATGTTGTCCAATATGTCCTGAAATCATCCATGAAACTCAATTTTTGGTGGAGTTTCTTATCCAGATAGTATTGATATACCTCCTATAAAGGAGAGAAACACACCATGCAATATTCCTTGTGCTTTGTGAAATTATGTAACTTGATATTTGTTGGACACCGAATTGAACGTGATACAATAAAGATATTTTATTATCTACATATACATTATCTATCCAAAACAGCTAAATATGCTGTAAATAAATGTCTGTTTCATAGATAATCTGTACAATTTTATTTAGATGTGTAGCTTGTAATCTGAAGTCTTCACATGCCCAAATTACTTGAAAGATGTTCATAACAAGGACACAAAATAGTTACCAGCAACTGTTACACATCTCTTGCATTCAACTCCTAGATTATGTTTTGTTATTCATTGTGCTTGTTTAGACATACATGTATGCTTAAACATGCAGAACAAGTAAATACATTTGTACCTTGGATTATTTTCTTTATAATATACTGTGAGATATAACTGACAATAAAAATATGGATGGAACATGGACAGAAGTTACAATTTTTCACCTGTTGAGATTAGCTTTTAGCAAAATTCAGTACTTCTGCTTGTTGCTTAAATATAAAAGCTGTTACTGCTCCTCAGATTCTTGTCTGTAGTTGATTTAGAAGACTTTTTTCACTGTATTTGACATGACAATAGCAAAATGTTACCATGTCTAGTATGCTTACTCTACATGTGCACCTGGTCGCAAAAATCCTGCTTTTAAAGAAGTTCATGTAGCTAAGCCATTTTTTCTGTATAAACCCTTTACCACATACCTCACATTTATAAGGTTTTATAACCAGTATGTCTTCACATGTGTGTCTGAAAGCTATTTTTCTGTATAAACCCATTACCACATTCATCACATTTATACGGTTTATCACCAGTATGTAAAAATTCTTATGTGTGTCTGCAAGACATTTTTCTGTATAAACCCTTTATGACATTCATCACGTTTATACCGTTTATCACCAGTATGTATTCTCATGTGTGTCTGTAAGCCATTTTTCTGTATCAACCCTTTACCACATTCATCACATTTACAAGGTTTTATCACCAGTATGTATTCTCATGTGTGTGTCTAAGCCATTTTTCTGTATAAATCCTTTACCACTCAGTTCAAAAGAAGTCTGAGTCCAATGTGAGCACCAGTATGTATACTTGTATGTTTCTGTAAATTCCATCTCAGACTAAATTATACAATTTTACAATAAATAACACAGTTAAATTTTTGATTATAATTAGAAGCTTTGTTTTTAACATACAACCAGTTTAACAGAGTTAAAATTTCAAATTATGGAATATTTTATATTCAACAACAGATTTAAAATTTGAAATGAAAGTAAAACCTAGATCCACCAGAAAATTTAATATCTGGTGGATCAAGCAGTCTGTCAATATCATCTTTAGAGATGATGTATTCCTCTTCATTAAGTGTGTAATCACAACTTGAGTTAGGTCTTTTTTTGTAGTATTTAATGTTGAAGAAGTTCTCATCTTTAGGCCTGGTGACCTGCAAAAAACCCCAAAACATTCAACATTCTATAATCTTATCTGCTTTTTAGTATCAGATATTTATTGGTATATGAGTAGTACAGCAATGGCTATGCAATGTACATGTATGTAAAAAAAAAACATATACCAAGCTTTTATTTACCTACTAAAATCTTCAAGACTCCAATATCCATGTTAAAATATGTACATTTTGTATTTTATTGTGTTTGTTGTGAGTTAGGGAGATAGTATGATTATCTAAAATTAAGAAATTTATAAAACTAAGGAGTATCTCCCTCGTGCAAAGTTCTGTCCTTAGATGATTTTGGCATTACTTTTTAGGCCCTTTAGATTTATTGTTCTCTATCAGCCCTTATATACCTTTGGTTTTTGGTCTTTATATTTCGATTTTATCTGCACTGATGAGACATACATTGTCGAACATGGCCATATGCAGAACTTAAATTAACTGCAAAATGGGTACTTTGTTATTTCCATCTATCAACTACTGGTAGTAAAATTCTGTATTTTAATTGAAGCAAAATGAAGTCTGAGGAACCTACAGTTGAAAATTTGTGTGCAAAAAAAATACAAATATGAACAGAAGTGAAATAAAACATCATAAACTCAACTAATATGAACAAATAAAACATCTATGAACAGTTACTTACGACTGCTGGTATTTGATTTGACCAATGTTTAACGAGTATACAATCTCCAGTAGATAACCTACCAAATTATGTCGTAAAAAAAATATTAAGAAGTCTTCGAAGAATAATTTGTTTTGTTAATAGTATCATACATTTTCATGCTAGTCTGATATTAAGCTTAAAATAAATTGTTTGGATAAATTCATTCACACTGCAGGATTATTATGGGAATGTCAGTTTACCATTAAAATGTCCATTTATTCTTTAAAATTTCCACATGCATCATTCAGATTAATTCCATAAATGATTATCTGTGACTTTCTACTCACCTTTTCCCTTCCTTTTCTCTATCAGACTCATCAAGGATTCTATCGATGTCCGAAAAATTTATTGAGATGTCTTCACGAGAGTCATCAAACATGTCAAAGGAAATATTGACATTTTCAATTAACCTGTTGAAACTGGTATCTGAAATCAAGATTAACAAATTTACTTAGGATTTCCAATCTCTCATGGGGGCCCGGGTGGCTCAATGAAAGGTCGCTGGATCTAACAACTCATATTTCACCAATACGGCATGGGTTCTCTCCCGGCTTTGTAAATTACAAAAAAGGGTGCACTCGACTCGCAGCCGCAAGTGATAAAGTTTACCAGTTGCTTGCCCATGGTCTGTGGTTCTCTCCGGGTACTACGGCTTCCTCCCCCATTAAAACTGGTCGCCAAGTTATAGCTGAAATATTGTTGAAAGTGGCGTTAAACACCAAAAATCAATCAATCAACCAATCTCTCAATTCTTTTTCCTTAGAAACAAATATTAAAAATGTTTAACTGCCTTCCAAACAATTTTTTTTAGAAATGTGCTACAACACATTAACTTAGCTATCTATAGCTAGTAGTTTTTCTCCATACAGACTATAAATTTAAACGTGAGGCTAGAGTCCCTTTTCAAAGCAAAAACTGCTCGTAGTTGAAGTACAAAAGCTTTTCAATACACATCTTTCATAATTCTATGAACATCATAATAAATTAATATCATTAAAAGTTACTCTATATTTACAGTTACACACAGTTAAAAAAAACCAACCTAGTTCTACTGGTTGCAAATCATGCTGCTGATCACCATCTGCTTGCTGCTGATCATGTCTCTGGTGGTCATCTGAAATTAAATTTTCCAAAAAATTTGATAAGGCTGAAAATATAAAACTGAATTTTACTTGCATTGTGGTTTTAAAATTACTTTACATATCTTGGGAGGTTTGGCTAGCCGTAAAACCTGGTTTAACCCACCATTTCATTTTGAAATGTCTGTACCAAGTCAGGACCATAATGGTTTATTTCAATTTTCCGGTTGACGCTTGAATTTGTCGGTTTATTGATTTTTTCTGAGATATCCCTTGGTGTTCGGTAATTTTGTTATTACCTTTATTTTGTATAAATATATATCAGATCTGGAGAGATGATGGTGACTGTACCAAGATAAATTGAATTCCTAAACCAAATGGTTCTTATTTTGTAAATATACTACTACATGCAAATAGAAACTATCATGAGAAATAGAAAGCCAAGAAAGTTACCTGGACCTGTCATCTGCTGTTGATATCCCTGTGCATGCTGATCTTCCCGAGCCTGCTGAACTACCTGTGCCTGCTGTTGATCATCTTCCATAGGCTGCGCCTCTGCAAGCTCTTGTTCTTCCACTGGCTGTATATCTGAAAAAAAATAATAACACATTTTTATAAGTTCACCCAATGCTAGAGTAGGCTTCAGTTTCATATCTTAATAATAGGAACTTTGTGGTCCCCCTGCATTGTCTTATCAAATGTCTATGCCATATACTATCATAATATCCCTTTGTGGTAATTTTATTCTTTCCTGCACATCTCAATGTTTTTCCTAGTATACATTTTCACTGAAATCTGCCAAATTGTTTAGGAGGTCATTGTTATACTCTGTGGTTCTTAATTAAGTTTCAAAGATGGATTATCTGGCCCTGAAAAGGTCTGACAACTTTGGCATCTTTGTAAGAACTGCTTATGGTTTCCTTCGACCACTGGATCAAGTTTCATTGAAATCCATCTTTTAGGAGGACCTGTGCATACATGTATCCAATATGTAAAATGAAGGGGCCCGGGTGGCTCAATGAGTTAGGTCGTTGGATCTAACAACTCATACAAGCCTATCACCAATACGGCGTGGGTTCGCGCCCGGCTTTGTAAATTACAAAAAAGGGTGCACTCGATTAGCAGCCACAAGTGATAAAGTTTACCAGTTGCTTGCCCATGGTCGGTGGTTCTCTCAGGGTACTTCGGCTTCCTCCACCACTAAAACTGGTCGCCATGATATAGCTGAAATATTGTTGAAAGTGGCATTAAACACCAAAAATCAATCAACCATGTAAAATGAAAATAACAAGTTTTAAATTTGGATGCATCTGAAACGCTTTTCTAAAAACTAACAGATATATACCTTGGCGTCTAGTTCTTTTTCTCAAATGCATTACATCCCATTTCATTGTAAAGTCACCATATTCACATTGTCCTTCATTAATGCAACTCTGACAAAAACAACTTCTTATTTTTGTGGCAATGATGTACTGGTCTATTCCTCTGATACAGTGGTGTTTCCTGGTATCCTTCAATGTTCTAATGGCAATTGTCCTTTCTGGCCTGTTTCTGAGAATGTCTTTTGAGTGTACGAATATGAATGTTCTAATTGCATGATCATGCTGATCCGGAATCTTTGGCTTTGTGAGGTTTTCCTTGAAAAATTTGAAAAGACTCTCTGCATTGTCAATTACAATGTTCCTGCCTATAACTGCATTTGACACTACTCTTTTTATAACCCCAATCTCAGAGTCACACGGTACCTTGCCGTGGCGTGAGCCGAAAAAGTGTTTTTCAATTTCACATCCAAAGTCAGTTTTTCCAAAAGAAGCATCTACAAACGAAAACTTGCCTTTATATTGCCCAGCACACCCATCACTAAAATGGATTTGTTTTTTCATTTCTATTCCTTTCCCCATAAAGTAATCAGTTGCTTTTGACACAAAGTGTTGAACTCCATGGCAATCGTGTTTTCTATCATCAGATATGAAAACTACAGACTCGTGGACTATTTCTGTGCAGTTTTGTTTCGGGCATCTATAGTAAGAAACAACTGGATGTATGGTTGCTTGCTCTTGAGACCAATGAGCGCTCTGTATTTCATCCTGGTAGTTGCATGTGTAATTTTCAGCATAATCCATTACATACAAGATCCATTCTTTGGGGATATTCTGTCTGAGATGTTCAAATTGAAGGCTCTGCCATTGTGCATTTGCTAAATGGAGTGAAAAGGTAGCAATATCATCTTTAAGATTAGATATCAACACATTTATAGTTGTCTTGTGTTCCTTTAACATTTTCCTAGTGGATGTTTTTCCATTAAAAACTGTTCTCTGATTTTCCCACATCCTCCATGTGATCATATGTTCTCCATATTGTTCTGTCAGAGGCTGAAATTTATTGTCAAGCTGTTGGATACCACAATTTCTACAACTTCTGTGCAGGCATTCAACCTTGTAGTGATTATTTTCCTTCTCACATAGGGTTAATCTTGATGCTTCATATTTGTTCTCTGGTACAGAGTGGGTTAGTCTTTTTGTAGAGGAAAATGATTTTAAACTAGTCAGCTTCATCTCCACATTAGTACAGTACTCACAAAGGCATGTAAAAAATGTGTTCTTTCCCATTGTCTTCACATTTGATGGTCTAAGTTTGGCAAACTTGTCATATTAAAAATATAATTTTCAGGATGTTCTGTTCTGAACTGTTTATATGCTGTTTGTACTGTCATTTCAAGAAACTTTGTTGATTTTAATGATTTCCTGCTCATATTCCTCTTATCATTGTTTTCTCGACTTACATCAGAATGCATGTAAAATTGTTCTGCTTTCCTTACTGTGTCCTGTTCCAATTTATCAGACCTGGGTTTTCTTTGATCATCATCTTCTTGGTCTTCTTTGTCAATTTCTGAAATCCTGCACAAAAATGACCAACTAAATCCCAATTCTTTGTAATATTTTCTTTGCACATTTTTACGCTTCAAATTTAATAATTTAGCTACATGTATGTTTCTTCTTTCTCTATTAGCTTTCAATGTTCTCTTCTTTGCAAGCTGTCTTAATCTGTCTTTATAAGTTGTTACAACTGTTTTCCCAAGAACTAATTTTCTCTTTGTTCTTGGACTATTGGCCTTTATATCTAAGTTACCTAGAGCATTTTTTTTCTTTGGAGTTGCCTTTTCAATTAGACTTTCGATCACTTCAGCATATTTTTTCGCATCGTTTGGCATCAAATTCTTCACTCTTTTGACAGCTTTTCTTTTGGCATCTTTGGTGCTATAAACTGTTTCACAGTTTGATGTACTAGCAGTTGGAGAAGGCCTATGAATAATAGCAGAAGACTCTGATGGACATGTAGCAGTTACTCCTGTAGGTTGGCTTTTAGTGTTCGATGTTATTCTTTTCTTCAAGGCATACAAAGCACAGCGTTGCTCTCTTTCTCTGCGTTTTTGCTGTGGATTCATTTTTGCTCTCTGCTCTCTCTTCTTTTGTCTCCAGTATTCCTTTTTAACTTTTTGTTTTTGAGTTTGTTCTGCCTTTTCCTTTCTTGTCGTTGTACGATTCTCTTGTGGTGTTTCTTTTAGCCTCTGTCTATACTTCTGTTGTCGTAAACAGGATTTCTCTCTGTATCTTGTCTTGGTTTCCTCTAACATTTTGTCTCGAAATTCTTTCACACGCATTGTTTCAATTTCTCTGTGTAACTTGTATCTGTCAGGGTCATCCTTCATCTCTTGTCTATATAGACGCATTCGCCAGGCTTGTTTTGATACTACATCATGATCATCTTGAGAATTTTGTGTTGGTAAAGGGTCAGATCTTAAAGCTATGCGCAAGGATGGTCTGGAAAAAAATGAGAATTTTTAAAAGTAAGAAATAGTAATACATGTACGCTACAAAGAGTAGTTCTAAGGGGACGACCATTTGATTTTGAGGGGTGGGGGCTTGGAAGATTTATTTGACCCAAAATATTTATTTACTGTGATTTCGCGGTTAGGGACCGACCATTTAACCTGAAAAGGGGGGGGGTCATGGTTTTCCACTAAAAAAAATAATTTGATGCTGAATTTTGAGGAAAAAAAGAATTTGGTAAGGATGGGTATTAAAAAAAATAATCTGAGACAGGATTTTTACTATATAAAATAATGTTGAATTTGAAAAAAAAAAAATCTGTCGCGATGCGTAGAAAAACTAAAAAAAAAATCACAGGCTGTGCGTAAAAAAAATGTTTTGACTCCGAAAAAACCCAAGTTAAATTGATTAAATCATTTATTTTTTTACATGGGCCAAATGAAATTATCTATTTTCATTTTTGGGGTATTTTCAAGTCTGGATTGGAGTAAATCTGTGGAAATAAAATATATTTTTTCTCCATTTTCGAGATCTCAAAATAGTCTGCAAGAGAAAGAGGACAATGAAGCTGGGAAAAGAGGGTGGGAATGTGTCATGAATAGAATAGAATATGTTTATTTGTCAATTAAAGATGCCCATTACACTTACAGGCAGTATAATTATATGAAAATCACAATATATACATTAATTGGTACGATTAGATTGATTGGATTTAACATGTACAAGACATACAAATACACTTCTTTTTTATTTAAATCAAACCGGTCTTTTGTTTTTCAAAATGTCATTTTAATCATTTGAAAGCAATGGGCACAGAAATAAACGGGACTGTTATTATATAAAAAAAAAAGAAGCAAACTTTCACATTTGGACTCTACTTAATTTGTGTCCTCGTCGTGAACGTATGTATATGTGCAGTACACAATGTTTTTCATGATGTTAAACATTTAAGGGGTATATTTTATTCTCATTATATCAAAACATAAACTATGTATATTAAATCTTTATCTATTAACACAAATATTTCAAGAATGGCACGTTCAATACATTGACTGCAAGTCCATGTGCACAAATGCGTGTCTACGAAACGAACGTGCATGTTCGCAATTTAGATAAGCATGGAAGATGTTTTTAACACAAATTCCGTATTAAAGCAGTTTCGAAAGGTCACAGAATAACTTGGAATTCTTTTGTATTTAAGATGTGGAAAAACACTTGTGTTCAACACGTGGACATGAATTTTTTTGTGTCAACATCACGAACGTTTTGTACCTGGCTCATATCAAGCGACCTCATATACAAATGACGAAAAGTCCAGTTTAATAGATCAATTCTTATATACAAATTCAGTATTTAAATATATAAAGTAGTTTCGAAAGGTCACAGAATAATTTGGAATTATTGTGGAAAAAACACTTGCGTTCAACACGTGGACGCTGAAAATTTTTGTGTCAACATCACGAACGTTTTGTACCTGGCTCATATCAAGCGACCTCCTATACAAATGACGAAAAGTCGAGTTTAATAGATCAATTCTTATATATTATCTCTTTTGATCAACTTACTTTCTTTTTATTACACGATAATTTACTTTTGGGCCAATCTAGCACATGTTCGTTATGAAGACCGGGTTGGTTTTTTCGAACAAGTGTGTGAAAATCTATAAATATTGATAAGAAAATGGTTCAAATTAACCTGTCTACCTGAAAAAATATCTAAAAATATCTAATATTTTACCTTCTGATAGAATAAATCGGACCTCCATCCGATGTGCTGTCCATTTCCTGTAGTTTATCCAGATCGTATAATGCCGTGTTGGTTGGTCACGTTCACTACACGTGTTCGTGTCACATGTTTCATTTGGGAAAATTCATTGATCAAAACAAGTATCAGGTTGAAAACGTCATCATATGCTGTGTTTTTGATCGCAATATTGCTGTGTGCAATGCATATTCATAACATATACCTACTTTCGTTTTCATATGCAAAGTATTGTGTAAATAACGTGCGTCACACATTTGACACCATTTTTTCAGCCTAAAACATTCCTTCACGACAGATTTCAGTTGTAAGGTGTATTTTTTTTAAATTGAAAAATCTAACACACACTAAAAGATTTCATCAAAATTGCTAGAAACTGACATTTCTCTTAAAAGGAATTTTAAAACCAGTCAATTTAACGTTCGTTTTTATGAGAGACACAAACAGTGTGAACGTATCATCCATATTCAGACCGGTATTCAGGCAAGAAAATAAACAAACTAACTTTGAAAAATGTGATTGTTTGATCTAATACTGTTTCTTTTAGACTTAAAACCAAAAATATATTTGTCTGAATGAAATAGAACTTTTTACTCAATATATGCAGGCAGTAGGTACACAATGTCCGTTTTTAGCCATCATTTTCACCTGGACATCCAAGCTTAAAATCCCACCATTAAAAAACGACTGCATGTATGGCTATGAAATTTAGCATGATATACTATGAAACACTGCTGGCCACGTCTAACAAATAAAATCTAACACAAAGTTATTGATATTTTATTTAAATAACATTATTTGAAACCACCCTATGTCTCCCCAACACCAAATAATGACTTTTTACCCTTGTTTGGCTGTCTTTCCCTCTGTCATGTTTTGGTTTCCCTTCAATAACTTGAGTTTGCCTTGGATTTGGTCAAATGTTGTGAAATTTGGCTGTGTTAAGAATCGCAAAAGGTCTGTCAACTTTGATTTTGACAGGAGTATATGTGTCCCATGTTCACCTTCTTTTTTTTCATTTTATTATATTTTTTTGCTGGTAAAATACAGAATTAAAATACATGTGTAAATTTGCTGACCAGGCTGACCTGTAAGCCATAGTATTGTCCTATGAAAATGTGTCCGATTGTATCTTTTTCAAATGAAAAATCCCCAACAGACCAAAAGAAGTCACCTCTGCGCTTTATTCCGTCCTCAGACTTTATCATAGAAAATAATTTTAACAGAGGACAATATTTCACGGTGGACACTATTTAATCATACAGACCGACTGACTCACTTACAGTATCATGAGTATGTATGGGTCAACAACTGCCATACAAATTTGTTTTAATTAAGCCGCAATTAAGGTGTTGCCTGGTTGTTGAGCCACTTCTTCAACAGTTTTAGAGTGTTGGAATAAGTTACAAAATGTACAACAAATACCGAAGTTGGAGAAAAAAGATGGCTTATAAGGTACAATTCCAAAAAGTTTATCATAATATAGGTCCTACACACAAAATTTCATATGTGAAAAGTGCAAACTGGAAATTATACAGACTTCTAAGAAATTAACAAAATTGTTGTAGTTGTGACAAACAGTTAAGTCTGTACAAAGGCAATTTTTTCCCCCTAGTCAAGTACATTTGTATGCTAAAGGTGCAGAATAATACATACATTTTTCAATATCATTCTGAGGGATTGGGAGTTACAATAACCATTATACAAATGTAGCTATTTAGTTAAATCCTGTCCATTTTGTGTTTGCAGTCAGTACTATACCAATCCAATTTTAACACATAATTCCATGGAATGGTTTTGATAATACATTGTGTATTTGATTTTCTTTCTTCAGATGTATGAGTAATGGACTGATGGCCTGATGAACATGAAGGGCTAGAAGGATAAATTCCCTTTTGCAAAGTCATGCTTATTTTAACTAATCAAAGGTTAGTGATTATTATTAAGATTGTCATTTTTTTTTAATGATTTTCAAGACTTTACTTAAGTAATAGTATTTACAAAGTTTTATTCTTTTCATTTTTATGTTATTCAAGTAAAATCTTTAACAAGTATATCTTATAAAAAGTTAGCATTTAATTTGATAATCTAATAATTGATTGTGTTATTGGACACTATGCAAATATTAAGATTATTAAAACATTTTTTATGAGGGGAGGGGGTATTTGTAGTGAATTTTAAATGGTAGCAGTGAAATTTACATGGTGTTTCATTTTGTCCTAAGGCCATCCTAAAAAAATTCTACGTTTAACATCACCTGCGCGCGTAGGTTTTGAAAATTTGCCAAAAATAAAAAACAAACACACATTGCGTGAAATGTTATTTTACACTGAAATCTCATGAAGTTATTAGAAAAACCTGACATTTCATACCCATGGACTGTTAATTTCACATGTTTAATTAATAAAACTTAATTACAGTTCTAAATCATCTTTATTGATGCTAAACACTGTGCTTTGCACATCTTCAGGCTATCAATTGACTATTGAGCACTAAAAAAAATACTGAAAGTATTCTTAGGTTGTTTAATTTTTTTTGTTTTCCTCCCTCCCTCCTAGGTTTTGGTACCCTACCTTGATGTTAAACGTATAATTAATTTAGGACGGCCTAAAAAGTAAACTGCAAATATACATGTGAAGAAATCCAAATAAACAATATACAGATTAAGGACTAAGGTAACTACAGTAGCAGCAGTCTTGTGTACCTAGTCATTTCAATTTTGTTGGCATACACATTAAAGAAATGAGAACAAGTGGGATATTATGTGAACTCAGATATGTTTCAGATATAAAGACTAGCATTTCAACTTGTGGTTATTTGAGTGCAACAGAAACCATTCACTTAAACCAAATGTGTATTAAACTTCAATAAACTCATTAACTTGTGTGTTCAGATATATATCAGAAATAGTAATAGAAATCTTTATTTTTACTTTCAGAAGTTCTTCTGGCGTGTCATAACACAGATGAGGCAAAAATTACCAAATGTTCCACCAATTTCTTGAAGTTTGTGCCAGAAAGGATAGGCGGTGGTGGCAGAGGAGACAATTGACTTTTAATACGAAACAGATCTTAAAATTCTGTCGGACATCATTTATTGATTTAATCATTATGATACATTAAATAACAGAACATTTTATGATAAATGCAGAGGTGTTTACTGCTACGGATTTTCCGTATTTACCACGGATTTGAGATGCAAAATATGGACTACGGATTTGTTCACGAAAGTATGGTTTCTGTGGCATTTCAAAATTATAATTTCCCACACTTAATTTTCCACGAAGCTCTTGAATACTTGTATATATGAGTCAACGCATAAAACGTTAAAGCGATCAAGACTTCGAATGCATTCGGAATACTTCTAATTTATCGTCTGTTTAGCGTTTGAGAAATGTGCTCGCTTGAAAATCCGAAATGAAAAGATGTCAGCAGCCAAAGCTGCAAAACGGGTTCTGGATTTGGAGGTGGAAGATCACGATGTCACTGCATAAGTATAAAGACTCATATCTCGATTTGTGGCCTTGTTTGACAGCATCCAAGCGTGCAAGTCTGATTTTTCGTGCAGTCTTACCCGAAAAATGATTGTAAAAGACACGTTGAGTCTAAAGTGCA
Organism: Gigantidas platifrons; assembly: GCA_002080005.1. Classification (NCBI taxonomy): domain Eukaryota; kingdom Metazoa; phylum Mollusca; class Bivalvia; order Mytilida; family Modiolidae; genus Gigantidas; species Gigantidas platifrons. The sequence goes on along the minus strand of MJUT01049973.1, from coordinate 83,263 downwards.
TAAGAACTTAAACACCATGAAACAAACGAACATGTCTTACTCTTATGAAATCATTTGTGGGCATTCAAAATCATGTTTCCTGACTCAAAGATTGCTCAAGGTTTGTAGTCATTTTTATACTTCTATAGTAGGCAAGAGATGGTGTATGGTTTCGTATCTTACAAATGAACCTGACCCACACCTCTCGTTTTCTTTCTTTATTTCCTTCTTTTTGGTCTGGGATTTATATGGTTTGGGGGGGATGAAAACCTTATTTTCTAGGGGAAGTGCTGCCCAATTTTTTTTTCAATTTTGGACATTGTCATTTTAGCCCATTTTTTTTTTTTTTTTTTTTTTAACCTATCCAGGGATGTTCTGGTGCAATCATTGGTGTCTGTGTCATAAGCTTTTGTGAGTGAAATTAAAACTTTGTAAACAAAAGTTAATATGATCGAACTGATGTAGATGTAGCTAGTAGAATTGAATTAATTATATTATTCTAATAGTGCAGCTGAACTTCTACTTAACTGAATAACATACATTATGCTAATAGGACATCACTGAGTTTAACACATTTCCGTGATTTATTTCAAAAACAAAGGGTAATAAATCCTATAAAATTTCTTTAGTATCTTCAAAATATGACTTGGATCAATATTTCAGACCCCCTAGAAAGTTCACGTCACTTTGCGATGCTCAACGGTGATACTACTGACAGAGGTCCAAAACTACTGATAAAACTCGCCAATACTACTGATAGCCTTCATTTGGGGTAAACACCTCTGTAAATGTATACAAATAAAGATTGATTAATCGGTTACGACCACTTCATTCAGAAAGACCAAAACCTACCATCTTTCCAGTATATAACCGACCATGACATCCAATTTGTCAAGACAGCATTAATCGAGAAACCTACGAGAACATCTACCGATATACAGCGTCTTCTTTCAGACAAGGGTACACTCACCAGCAATTCTACTGTTAAAAAAGTAATAGATGCAGCAAACTTCACCGCTACTGTACCCAGATACGGGCAGATGGTTAGAGAACAAAACAAACTGAAAAGGGTCCAGTTTGCAAGAGAAGTGATCACCAACAACGACAAATTCAACAATGTCATCTTTACTGACGAGTGCTCTGTGCAGTTACATGACAACAAGATTGTCGTCTACAGAGAAAAAGATTCAGTTGCTCCTGTCTTGCCAAAACCTAAACATCCATTAAAAGTACATGTATGGGCCGGTATAAGTCGCAGAGGTACAACTAGAATCCTAATCTTCGAAGACATCATGGATGCAAATTTCTATATTCACACCATACTGACGACAGGTTTGATACCTTTCATCAACAGAGTATACCCTGACAGTCATCGTCTGCAACAAGACAATGACCCAAAACATACAGCGAAT
>MJUT01049973.1:42862-58315 GCA_002080005.1 Gigantidas platifrons | reverse complement strand
TATTATTCATTTTTTCGTGAACTTGATACTTTTTTGCTGTTAAGTAAACTTTCAAATTCAATGTTTCATATCAAAAACAGTTTTCAGTATATAATTTCCCAAAGCTCGTTTTCCTTATTAATTATATATTTCTGGATATTAAATCAAATTTTAGCTAAAGAGCTTTTGTTTTGTGTTTTTCCTCCGAGGCTAAGATCAATGAACGGAATGACCACAAACATCTATTAACTAATACTTGTAGTAACGTCTATCTTAAATGTTATATATTTAACTTCACTATCTTCTTATTTTATCTTTGAAGATTAATACATGTGACCCAATTCATACTCATTTTAGTATTGCTAAGTGGATGTTTAGTTTTATTATCTAAACATCGATTAATGGTAACATATTAATCAGAATCCGATTGTCAGTAGCAGGCAGCAGTGCTCGCTGTCCGTGACGGTGATTTGTTCTCCTGTCTGTGCGTGACAGACATCTGCTCTCACTAAACTGTTCACAATCACAATGGAATTGATCAAATGGAATACATGTGTACATTTCACGTGACGTTGATTAAAGCTTTGAATGTTAATACTTTGATTTGAGGAATTAACTAATTTGGTATTTAGCGCATTGGAATTAATCAACTGTCGTCTGCTATTTTCAACTGTCGTCTGCTATTTTCAATTGTAGTTTGCTATTTTCATATATCATGCCAAAAACGAGCAAGGACACTCGGCAGATGGAATGGATCTGTTTATGTTTTAAAAATGAGCAAAATGATAACAGCCGAGGACACGAACTTCGGAATACGTATATTTTGTCTATTTCATTTTTCTTTGTCTTCACAGCATACTTGGCGATACAGAATCTTCAAAGCAGCCTGAATCAGGAAGCAGGACTTGGAGTGACGTCACTTTCATGTTTATATGGATCTATAGTTTTGTCATCTGTACTAGCACCAACAGTTTTGAAATTAATTGGCGGGAAATTAGCAATCGTAATTGCTTGGAATTTACATGTTGTTTACACGTTATCTAACTTTTATCCCACATTCGGAACCTTAATTCCTTCGTCTATTTTACTTGGTCTTATTTCCGGTCCGTTATGGACATCGCAAAGTGTATATATTACAAGAAATGCATATTCGCTCGCGGACCAAACTGGAGAAGCACCACATGCACTGCTTAGCAAACTGAATGGAATTTTTTTCACTATTTATGAACTAACCCAAATAAGTGGAAACATTATTTCTTCTTCTGTACTTTATAAAGGAGCAGATGATAACAGTACGTCTGCATCCATCAAAATATGTGGAGTCGACGACTGTCCGTCCGTTTCCGGAAATACCACAATGTTAGAGCAACCGGACGAAAAGATTGTTTATATATTACTGGGTGTATTCTTGGTATTTGATGTAATAGGTCTCTTGTTAGCGGCAACATTCCTACCTCCTTTACCGAAAAGTCAATGGTGCGAAGCATCTTCCATTACAAAATCCATCACATCTTGTTTTTCAACATTTGTTGATGTCAACATGTTATTAGTAGTACCATTCATAGCTCTTATGGCTATGGAACAGGCAATTCTGTGGACGGACTTCACAAAGGTTAGTTTTAATTGGTCACCAAGCCAGTAAAATTGCATGTTAATTAGCCTTATTTAAATACATGTGCCTCTTTCCGCGGATTATATTCATATGCACGCATTAGATAAAAATGCATTTGAAATAGGGGTCATCGTGGTCGTGATCGTATGGTAGTTGATTCATGACTAACTATGCAATCAGTACATATCACCACTAACGTTGTGAGTTCGAATCACACTCATGTGAGGTGTACTCGATACAACAGTATGTGATGAAATTGATCAGTGACTTGTGCACTCCACCAATAAAACCAATAAAATCAATGACTTACTTTTACTTACCCATGTAATTGTATATCTTTGACTGTTTATTATTTTTGACCAAGTGATTATACACGACTGACTTCGCTATCCATGTCGTCACATAGTAGTTCTATTTATCCATATTATTGGATGGGACCGGATGTTAATACTATTTGTTCGTGTTTGTACACATGTTAATTGTATTTATACAAAATGTTGCGTGGTCCTAGCTGTACTATTTGTTGCTTCTGTATCATATTGTTTTCCCTTGTTATAGACTAGGGCTAACTCCATTATTGATTCTGTATCATATTGTTTTCCCTTGTTATAGACTAGGGCTAACTCCATTTTACTTGTCAACATTATTGCACACGTTTCACTAGTTCATTGTGTTTTTCCTTTAAGTTTGTATGACTTGACTGTTCATCTCTTTTGTGTATGCTATGGTTGTTCAGTATATAAAATGAAAATAAAAACAAAAATATCACATTATCGGAACATTTCCAAAATTCATTCGAAAAATCTTAGTACAAGAGACAAAACGACATTTGACAATATTTTAACAGAGAACACACTTATAATAGAAACGAGATTAACTCACTGAATTTAGTACTGTGTTGACTACTATTTTACCTATTTTGTTCCAGTATTGTTATAAATGCTGTTATAGTGACATCCGGAACCTTTGAACCGTAATGAAAGTGGGAGGTTTGGCGTCGTAAAATCTGATTCAACCCACCATTTCTTTGAAAATGCCTGTACCAAGTCAGGGTCATTGTGGTTTTCCCAGTTTTCCGGTGGTTGACTGATTTTGTCTGTTTATATACTTATGAGTTTTGACTTTCCCTTTGGAAGATTGTTCGGAGTTCGGTAATTTTATTATTACCCTTATTTATTTCATGTTCTGCACTTATTCTTTTCATTTTCAATGTTATTGCATACGACTGGTTTTCCGCATTACATCTAACCATGTTTTATGTTGCAGTCGTATATCAGCTGCCCTATAGGTATCAAAATGGTTGGATTTATAATGGCATCATACGGAGGATCAACTACTGTTTCCGCATTACTAACGTCACGCCTAGCTAAATACACTGGACGCCATGTTTTGTTTGCTGTAGCTATTATTGTTCAGATGTCAATATTTGTCGCCATGTTTCTTTTTGATCCAGTAGGAGATGAAGATTTACCTTATCTATTTACAATGGCAGTTGTATGGGGTCTCAGTGAGGGGATCTGGCAAACTCAATCAAATGGTAAGAAAAATGGGTTAAAAACATAAATGTAATGACAGGAAAACATTACTTGACGTATCGCTAAGCAAAAATATGCATTATTTGTATTTTCCGTTAGAAAAGCTCATATAAAAGACCTATCAAAGACTCTATTATTCTAAAGATATCAATTTTATCAAATCCATATATAACAAAATATGAGAGAGAGAAAAAAAGCAAAGAGAGATATCTAGCAAGTAAATTCCCAAAACAATCTAAGATAGCTATAACAACCAAAAAACTAGGTTGAAAAGTGAAATGCAATTAGGATAGACAGACAATACCAAACTAAAGATTAAATATCGCATCTTAATCGGAATATATAACATCTAAATAAATTATTACACATCGAACCGCAACACAGATAAACATGTATACATCTAAGAGATCAATTAAGCATGGAATGAATCAGATTAATAAAACATTACCCTAAACTAAAGTTAAGCATCGAATCACAACCCAAATAAACATAATCGCACCAATGATAAGGATATTAAACATGGAATCACAAACACACCAATGACAATGAAATACCTAAAGGCCAATAAGACGAAATAAAAAATATCTCTATTTTGATTGGATTACTAGTATAAGAAATATAAGACACTTGTTATTATATTCAATCGTTCTGATTACTATTATTTTTTTTATTTCCAGCACTGATTGGGTATCTGTATCCCAATAATACTGAGCCAGCTTTTGCAAACTACCATTTCTGGAAAGCTTCAAGTTTTACTGTGTATTTTGCCATCAGTACCGTTCTCTGTGTAAAGAATAAACTTATCTTAATCATAACACTTCTTGCTGTTTCCTCGGTACTGTATGTAGCTCTTGAAATCAAGGTCCATTTTAGACAACGCTCTACAAATTTGTGATAGATGTACTATTTTTGTTATTTAGATAATAAATATTTTATACATAAAACCTGTCTACACCGAACCCCTTTGGGATTGAAGAATATATTCAGTTTAGACAGGTCTTTGGATTACACAGGTTCAAATTACATAGACATTTAGTAGATGGGACTGTAAAGTCTGTCTGGTTTAGGCAGGTTTTGGTTTACTGAGTGCTCGGTTTAGACAGGTATTATGTACTAAATTAAGACATTACAATCTTAAGTACCTTATTGGGTGGTAGTTATGTTAATAACACACTATCCGGGTGCACAGCCCGTACTAACCATACAAACAAACGCGTACAAATATACCATTAAAAGAAAAAAAAATATTATCTAAATTGCACATTGAATAAGTGAAATGAACATATATCCCATGTATACCATGTATATACACTTATAACATCGGAAGTAGATTACGGGAACACACACATACAATTTTCAGTGTGCATCGTTTGAAATGATTATAAAATAAACATTACACTGCACTGCACAGCTATGAACTTGTAAGAGAATCTCATGTACTAGAAAAAAAAACTTGCGTTAATTCTAAAATACGAATGTATAAAGGTTCGGTTAACCGTTTATCAATTTACTAACCAGCTAGTTGCTGTACTCGAAACATTACCGGTTATATTGATAAACGTGACAACCATATCCGTCCTACGCGTTATTTTGGCCATATCTACGGCGTTCCCATGCTATTTTGGAGTATTCACAGTATATGTTGTTAGTTCTGTCCCCACCTAGGACAAGGTGTGCTCGATGCAAGTTTATGTGGTCCAGTTTATCTGTTATTTGTGACTGTGAGTAGTTTTCTGTGAGTAGTCCCGTCCCTATTTCCTCACCAATAAAGCTCGCAGCCACTGAAGAGTTTGAAGATACCAAAGGAGAAATCAGAATCCGTAAATCGAAGAAGAACAGACAACACAATGGCAAAAAGAAAAAGTACAAAAGGACAAACAACGATCTACAAAACATACACATAAAACCAAACATCGATTAACACGAATCCCACAAAAGCCGGGGGTGAACTCAGGTGCTCCGGAAGGGTAAGCAGTTCCTGCTCCACTACTGGCACCCGTCGTGTTAATCTAGTTACAATCCTTGTGATAAGTCATGAATGAAGAAAGGACCGGGCAGTGTTTACGACAAGTGGAACTTATCTGTGGTCATTTGTGACACAGATATTCCATAACGGTCAACCAAATTAGTCACAGAGGAACAATATTAACACAGAAACCTATGAAAACATATCCTGTTGTGATCCTTTGTCTACTTGTGACCAACAAATTGATTTAAAGGTGAGCGATATAGGATCTTCCCCCTGAGTTCCGCATTAGATTTATATTTTCTTAGTTTCCACATGACATCGTATGATTGCCACCCCATTATCAATAATTTGATCATTTGTGACACTGAAAGTGGCGTTAAATATTACAATCCAAGCCATATACTATTGAAGAAACATATGAAAAACAAGTGTATGTCAATGTTTTTACACTTATTAGCTTTCTAAGAAATATTGTTCTTATTCTTATTCTTATTTGATTTTAGAGACGCATTGCTATACTCGTTCAAAGATTTTCTTTTTCACATCAATGATTCCATTTACAATATTTGTTCCTTATTAGGACGACATCAACAGGCTTGTTTTCATGATATATTTCATAAACGCACAAAGATATATATCTACGATTTGATTCATGTCCATGGCAGAATGGTATCCAATGTATGTCTAAAGTAGAACGTGCAGCGGTTACCATGTTGAGCATTGAGTGCATAGCTTCGTTGGTTCGATATCAAATCGGGTGAAAGTAAATATGCTGCCCTTCACGAGCACATGGGCTCAACATTGTTGGTGGGGTCCGTGTTGCTCATCTTTTTGGTTAGTTCTGCGTTGTTTTATGTTTCACTACGTTCTACGTATTGCTTCCAATGTTGCCTGTGAATTGTCCATTCTTGATTGCCACTCGGTGTTCCCTAACGTTGCTTCACCATAAGGCAAGCAACATCAACGACTGGGAAAAAAGAATGGTTGGCTGATCATCGGGATAACGTGTCCGAGTGTAGTTCCGCATGGCTTCTACCTGCATTATGTTGTGTCAGTGAAATAGCACAATACAAACCCAGTCCGCTGTGTTTGGTCTAGGTATCGCTATCACAATAAAAAGTAACATGTTCACTCTGTAGTTTATCATTACTTTCTTGTTGCAAATCTTCAGTAAGCATTCTAGTTTTTTGACAACAAGGAACATCCACTTAATTTCTCAATCGACCTATTGATAGTTCTCCCAATCAACGTATCGACGCCATACTATAATAGGCTTTAACATGGGTTATTAGATACATTTATGAATTGTCTTTCTTGATAGGTATTTTAGTATATATAGATGTACATTTGATGGGAAAATATGCAATAAATATGTAGATATCAAATTTAGTGCGCACGGCGCGTTCATGGAATAACCTTCATCATGTAAGCTCAAGATCAACAGATGAGAAAGCAGATTAATTTAAAAGTGTTTGAGAACAATAACACCAAAGGCCCTAAACAGAATAGCCACAATCAGCTACGATCACCTCTGCCCGAAAGAGGACATCCTTAGTTCTAATAAACCATATCAGTGCCGAAGCACTAACTACTGGATGGATGATAAAGGTAAAAACAAAATTACCGAACTCCGAACAATCTTCCAACGGGAAAGTCAATACCCTAAGGGACTAAACATTGTTCTGTATAGTATTTGAGACGTTCAACATTACCATTCACACCATACATCCGCTTAGCATTATGTACAAAATTATTAGATTGTGTTCTAATTTTACTGTATGCCGTTTCAAAGTTTATGGACAACAAATCAAAGACTTGTTCACACTAATATGAGTTGTATCTTTCAACATCGGCTAATTATATTACAAACGATATCTTTATTCGATTCGAATCCCTAAAATGTGTTTAAAATTGTATATAAACAAGTGGTGTAAGTTGACTAAAATCCGAATACCACATATAATGTAGCATTTATCCAATCACAATCTTATATTTATTTGTTCCGTAATACTGTAATTAATGTCATGGTAATGCGTCATCACGTGATCATGAAAATAGGTAAAAATGTAGATTATACAACTACATCAACAAATATGATGCATCAAAACTGAAATTTAATAAATTTAATCTTCTACAAACTGTGATCTATGAATGTTTTATGACGAACAACGTCTGTGATCTTACGTGTATTCACTTATCATCAAATTGTTTCAGGAATAACACGACAAACTTATGTGTACCAGAACCACCTTCCCTTCCGGAGCACATAAGTTTATTAGTGTGGTTCGTGTTGCTCATTCGTTAGTTTTCTGTGTAGTATGTTGTCGGCCATTGCTTTTCATTATGTGTTTTCTTGTCATTAATGTTTGTCATTCGAATTACGGCTTCCGATTACTCCTTTAGATGATTTGATTTTTGGTGTTTAACACCACTTTCAGCAATATATCAGCTATATCATGGCGACCATTCTTAGTGGTGGAAGAATTGTGGTCATCATTCAAAAATATATATCAGAATTAATGTTCATTGCAGTAAGGATCTTTTTCACGTCCGACTAACGGCAAATTGTGTATTTAATTTGTCCCCCACAATCATCCGACCTCACACTTTTTGAATGGATTGAACCCAAATCAACGAAACTAGCCTCTATTAATATAGCCTGGTGCTCCCGAGGAGAGTACGGTATAGAATCCTGACAATTGAGGCAGTAGAGGAAATACTAATGTTTGTCAAAGTAGTTATTGTAAAAATGGCGTCATACAAACTATCTTGTTTTTAATTACCTCAAATATATTAATTAGTATGCAAACAGCATAATCTTTCAAACGTAATAGTCTAAGTATAACTATAGTCCATTGATTGGTCGTCACTAATTAGCATATAACAATTAATTTAACTAAAAACTTGCTCAATACTTCAATAAGCTGTATGTTGTACATATATGTTTTTTTGTTTCAACAAGACAAGATGTAATTACGTATTCTATGGCCATCGTTAAGTGTCATTATAATGGTCCTCTTATGTTTGTCTGAGTGACGAAGACCAAGCTATGACACACGTTTGTCATTTATCATCATGGTATGAATTGATGTACTAGAGACTTCTGCAGTTGTTGTAAGGTATGTGTCTTAAAATAAATCTCAACTTCTTTTAAGATTTGATTATAAACTTTTAACAGCTGTTTAATTATTAGCAGCTGAATATGTATATATTGTATGCTATCATATCATTTTGCATGTATGTAAACTTATTGGTAGGAGATCGTCGTAGAATATGAAAAAAACAAAAAACAAATCTGATTTCGTAAGACAAAATGTACAGGAACGTCAAACTGACTTTGATATCGTTCTTGAATTTAAATTTGTACGCACATAATTTATATAACAAATTCAACAAAATATTTCCGCAGATGGAATAAGACTATTATACAGAATTCACACGATTAAGGTTTATATCCTTTATATTTCGGTTACCATAGGTTACCATAGCCGAATTTGGTTGTTCCCTTTATATCGTTTTATTTACTTTCTTCCACAGAGTTTTAAATTATTTGACTTTCCAATCTTCTATGTACGGTACCTTCTGACGATTATACTAGAAGCGTGTCGTGTGCACTAAGTTATATTTTTACGTTTTATCAAAACGGATTTATAACCACAACGGATCAAACACTAAGAATATGAAAACGAAAATCAATTCTAACCCAAAAAAGACCTAACAATTTCGCAATACGAAAGTGCATGACTAATGCGGTTCATGAACAGATGTTCAGTAAGTAATAATTGTCTGCCAAGTGCACGACACTATCGTGAGGCATAAGTATAATATCTCCATTCAGGAACAACAGGGACATCACGGATATGTGTGACCTCGATAACATGTCTGTGTCTATGTTATCATGAGAAAGAAGGAAATCCGGTAATAAGTAACCCATTTAAAGAACGACAAATAACATACACTGTCTGAAAGAGACACGATGATCTCATATGCACTGAAGCGACCATCAGCTATATGTTCTTCAGAATGGAGAATTGCCAAACAATGGAAATCTTCGATCCTAACAGGGAACATATTTGATTCGCCATACAATTCAATAACAGATCTTACAAGGAGATGTTTGGGCCCATAGAATTATATTTTTCCGCCACTTTTTATTGAAGTGCCTGTACTAAGCCATGAATATTTGTGTTAGTAGTATCGGTTAAGCCTCTGTGTCTATGATGTTTCGAATATATGTTGGAACTGTTCCGATGTTGGGATATTTTTCTCTTAATCCTGTAACTTACACAAATTGCCCTGGGGTACATCACACTTGTTCTGTCTAATTATGGTTTTCAAACGAAACACGTAAATAGTAAGAGTTATTTACAATCACGAACTGTTTGATTACTACGAAATATCCATTTCTCATATAAATAATTTCACTTTTACATAGAATTTTATTTTCTGTCCTCATTGGCAAGACTTTTACCATGACTTGACTATTGAGTAATACGACGAGAGTCTCATAAGAAATGTGAACTGCATTCTAGATCACATAGCTTCACCTCCCTTTTCCTGTGGGGTGTGTGTTGTGGTTTTTGCTTTGTTCTTTGTTCTGTGTCTTGTGTGTCCAATGTTGCCTGTATCTCTGGATGTCCCATTCTTGATTGCCCCTTTGTGTATCCCAGTTATATCTACTTTACGGATATTAAGAAACACATCCTGTCATCTCTATATCTTATTACAGCCTGGATAAATTGTATAATTATATAAATAAAAGCCAATAACACATATTAGTTGGCATTTTCAGACATAAAAAAGGGGGAGGGGTTCAAATACAAACAACTTAAACTTTAAATCCATACATTTTTTCAGTGGTCTTGGATTTTTGACACTTCTATGGTATGAAAAATCGGGGTATTGCCTGAATTGTACGAAAGGTAGCGTTTAAATGATATTTCACGTTTTGCCACTTAGGAATAAACTAATTCTTCTGGCAGGGTGTGCTCAATTTGTCCTTGGTGTTATGGCCAGTTCGTACGACAATATTGTTCGTAGTCGATCAATAGTATACACAAATCCTATTGGCTGCACATCTTATTATTAGTATTATACTACAGATAAACAAACATATACGATGTTTTAGATTAGAGCACTGGTCTATTTCAAAATGTATAGTATATGTTTGTCATTCATATAAATTATATTCACATCAAAGGTAAAAGTGTATTTTTGCAAACACAAGACTGATATAAACCAAGTAAATATGGCTACAGAATATCAAAATTCTAAAACTTCGATGATCTTCTGTTGATACATCTGTCAAAAGCGCATAATGCCCCAAATGTTGGTCGTTTTCTTATCCATGGACAGACTCAATACGATCTTCGTGCTCTAATCTAAAACATCGTATATGTTTGTTTATGTATAATAATTATTCTTATAGCAATAAGAATAATTATTATACATATGGCTGCAGCCGTGTCATCTTCAACTGTGAGAACCATCTTGTTTTATGAAGGAAAGGAATTTTTGTATAAACATTATATGATTAATTGCTAGGTGTGAACGGCTGTGTCGTATATTATAAAAATAGTAGGTGATTTGTACTATATGATTAATCTTACCGTGTGAGCAGCCATTAATTCAGTTATGTAATGCCATGTTATCATTTTGTACGATCGGTTTATAAAAGTTGCATTGAGCAGCCTAACCAAGCAGGTATTTATTTTTGCAATATTATTATGGGAGAAAACCATTCTGGTGGCTCAATGAATTAGGTCGCTGGATCTAACAGCTCATACAAGCCTATCATCAATACGGCGTGGGTTCGCGCCCAGCTTTGTAAATTACAAAAAGGGTGCACTCGACTTGCATCCGCAAGTGATAAAGTTTACCAGTTGCTTGCCCAGGGTCGGTGGTTCTCTCCGGCTTCCTCCACCACTTAAACTGGTCGCCATGATATACCTGAAATATTGCTGAAAGTGGCGTTAAGCACCAAAAATCAAATCAAATCACCATTCTGGTCTTATAATTCTATGTTCAAGACGCTATATGGCGTATCAGAAAGCAATCATGTTCTGCGACCAAAAAACTCAATTATATTTTATGCAATTAATATCGAGGACTTTATTTTTCTACATTTATGAAGCAAATTGTGTACAAAGTCAAGCTACATATTCATGATGTTCAACAATTTTACTTTCGCATATTGTAACCCACTTGTCCCATTATTTAATATTATAAGTCGTGGTTGTAATATAATTTGAACGATAGGCTATTCGACACTAACGTAAAACTCAAAAGTTTGGACGCAAAGTTTCAGGATACCTAAGGGGTAATCAGACGTCATAATTCGAAGAAAGACACGCACTACAATGGCCAAAAGAAAATAGACAAAAGGACAAACAACGATTTCCAAAACACTACACAGAAAACTAAAGTTTGAGGAACACGAATCCCACTAAGGGGTGAAATCATGTGCTTCAGAAGGGTCAGCAGTTCATGTTCCTATAGTATGATCTACGTATTACTGTCATTGTTAAGCGACACGAAACATCATGTGATATGGTTTTGGTTTTTGGTGTTTTAACGCCACTTTCAAGGCGACCAGTTTTAGTGGTGGAAGAAGCCGGAGTACCCGGAGAGAACCACCGACCATGGGCAAGCAACTAGTAAATTTTTTCACTTGCGATGCGAGTCGAGTGCACCCTTTTTGTAATTTACAAAACAGTGCGCGAACCCACGTCGTATTGGTGATAGGCTTGTATGAGTTGTTAGGTAATCCAACTACCTAACTCATTGAGCCACCCGGGACCTCGTGTAATATGGAAATCGCGTTGGAAACCAATATACGTAAATAAGTACATATAACATAAATAAAACATGGAGTAACTACAAATCAAATAGAAGTAAAGATGAACCGAACCGTACACATAATCGTAGAGGACAGCATAATACGGACTAAAACATGAAGTCTTAGAATTAGAAAACACTAACAACACGAAACCTACTACGATTGTATTGCTGTTATGCATATTCTGATCACGTTTCTTTAAAAGAAAAACTTAATGTTATTATTTATTGCGGTTTTCCACTTTTTGAAGCAGGCAGAAACTGGAGTCTTGTTATTATAATATGAGTAGTACCATTGCCATTGTCACTACTGTCTACTTATTCTAATGCAATTTGTTTGTATCGTCGGATTTGATTGGTTACTATTCTCCGTAAAATTATCAATCTACCAGTTGTAAATAAGGGGTTAAGCTGGAAGGATCCGCCATCTTGAAAACGTGAAATCCTACATGTCACATTTACAATAATACACGAAAATAATTAAAATGCCTACCTTCCAAGCTTATCTTAGTGAAATGTTATCAACATTGAAGTGCCAAAGTCGTCAACAATATTTCGCGGAATTTTAATTTTTGTGATTTTAGACACAGGGATATGCAAGAATACATTTTAAAAGTTCAGTATTGCATTAGAATGGAGATAACTGTATTGTATTATAAGCTTTGCAGACGTAAATCTTGGTTTTACAGTCGTAGATGTCCGTTTACTTAGCTCCGCTATGCGTCGCTATTTGTGACCGTAAAACCGACGATTTACGTCCACAAAACTGAAAATACAATACAGTTATCTCCTAAATATAGCCCCTAGAACTGGTAAAAACTACTAGCTGATTTACTTTTTTTCTAATTCAGGAAAGTATGTTTGTATTAGCTATTGTCACTGTGTTGTTCCCATCATGTTTTGGACAGATGCAAAGCGCAATGTGGAATGGGGCAACTGGAGGTAATGCTGCTGGCATGGCTGCCGGATCTGCCGGGACTGGAGCATGGAATATGCCAGGAGCTGGAATGGGGTTTGGCCCTCCAGGGGGCTTTGGCCCTGTTCCTCCAGAGTTTTCCGCTGCAATGAGTGGCGGTTTTAATACTCAGCCACCACCTATACCAATGAACATGCTAGGAGGGGTGGGCATGATGGGTACCGGTGGTGGTATGATGGGTGCTCAAACCGGAATGATGGGGGTTCATGGAATGATGGGAAATGGTAATGGACGGATGGGTGCTGGTGGAATGATGGGAGGACCAGGAATGATGGGTGGACCTGGAATGATGGGTGGACCTCCAATGATGGGTGGAATGGTAAAACCCGGGCAGAAAAGTGGAAGAAAAGCTACAAAGAAACCAGCTGTAGAATATGAACCTCCAGAACACACAACTAAATCACCCATGAATAGCAATATCTGGCAAAAAATGAAACAAGGTCAAGCTCCTGTGCAAGGAACAGGGGCAGCCATATCAGCCCCTGGACATGGAAGTTCTCATGGTCATGGTCCAATGAATTTACAAGGATTGCAACAAAATCAAGTTCATGCAATGAATCAACAGTTTCAACTGAAGGCAATCCATCACCAACAGATGCAGAACCAGAGACAACAACAACAACAACAACAAATGCAGATGCAAAATGCGAAACAACAACAATCAAATGCACAGCAACAACCACAGCAAAACCAACAGAAACAGTATACACCACAACAACGATTGGGGATTATGGCACAGTTCAGTAACTCAATGAATCAAATGATGAATACATTTACTTCTATACGTACCAGTTTAGGAAAACTGATAACTACATTATCTAAGTTTGTTAAGATGCAGTAATGGTTCATCTTTATCTTGATCAATTGTTTTATTGAAACGTGCAATGAGTATTCTAATTTATTGAAAATACCATTCTTTGTTGTTTTATTCTTTGTGTACCTGCTATGAATACTAGCGACAACAATACGACATGGACTTGTCCGAGTATGTATCGGCACTTGTATTCACAAACATGTGATAAAAAAATTTGAGATATCACACAGCCACAGGAATATATCTCTAAAAACGCAGGGATTTGTTAAAAATATTGATCAATTACATCGCTTTAATATGGAAAAAAAGAGCAATGGCGAAAATTACCCAAAAAAGAAATCGATGGAATAAAAATGTAAATCCTTATAAAATGTCATTTTCTAAGCATTGTATTTTCACAAGCAAAATATCAAAAATGAATCACTGGTAATCTAACAATTATGATATAAATGAATCACTGGTAATCTAACAACTATGATATAAATGAATCACTGGTAATCTAACAACAATGATATAAATGAATCACTGGTAATCTAACAACTATGATATAAATGCCACATTCTTTGATGTTCATTCGTGAATAACTGTTATTCGGTTACCCGTGATTTCTCGATATTCGGAATGCAACAGTAGTTATAGATTTGGGTTTTAAGGTTTATAGCATTCAACACACTTTCAACAATATTTCAGCTATGTCGTTTAGGTCAATTTTATTGGTAGAGGAAATCGGAGTACCCGGGAAAAAAACACCGACCTACCGTAATTCACTGACATACTTTATCACATAATGTTGTATCGAGTACAACTCGCCTGAATGAAATTCAAACTCACAACGTTAGTGGTGATAGGCAGTGATTGCATAGATAGTTATAAATCCACGACGGTCGCCTAAGAGTAGTTATGCTATTATCATTATCATCCTTAATTTGTGGACTTCGATGTCTTTTGTATGTATAATTTATAAGTAAGAAATGCTTTGTATATAAATGAGCATGAGAAAACTATCCAGAATTACGCTTGGACACAAATTAAAGTCAGGGAACAGCTTGTAGTAAGAAAGGATATGGATATAAATGAACATGAAAATATCCAACATTACACTTAGACACCAATTAAAATAAAGGATCGGCTTGTAGTAAGAAAGGATATGGATATAAATGAACATGAAACTATCCAACATTACACTTAGACACCAATTAAAATAAAGGATCGGCTTGTAGTAAGAAAGGATATGGATATAAATGAATAGGAGACTATTCAACATTAGACTTAGACACCAATTAAAGTACATGAACAGCTTGTAGTAAAAAAGGATTTATATATAAATGAACACGAGAGACTATCCAACATTACACTTGGACACACATTAAAGTAAAAGAACAGCGTTTTTATTAATGTTCTATATTTCAGTAGTAGGCTACAATGAGATTTACTCATACCCTAAAATAAATGTATGAAACGGCCCTTCTACTGCTGTTGAGCTGAACTCTTTATTTCCGTCGATAAACACTACATCCACGTATCTTACTCTGATGTTATTTGGTGTATAACATGTTATTCCCAGATGCTGAGGTATCAACAAGAGCACACAAGGGTCCGGGTGGCTCAATGAGTTAGGTAGTTGTATGGTCCGGGTGGCTCAATGAGTTAGGTAGTTGTAGGGCCCGGGTGGCTCAATTAGTTAGGTAGTTGTAGGGCCCGGGTGGCTCAATGAGTTAGGTAGTTGTAGGG
>MJUT01049973.1:20845-35151 GCA_002080005.1 Gigantidas platifrons | reverse complement strand
ACTCGGTTAGATGACTGTTAAACGTCAATTGTTCAGCTATATCATGCAGAGAACAGGCTGCACTCGGTTACATGATGATGATGATTATGTTCGCTTTGTACTATACCAACGCGCTTAGTTGGATATTTATAGGATTAACCCACTGAAAAAAATCAGTCTGCGTGAAGTATTTCGCTCTACTCGCATTCTCAGTAAACTCGCATTTGCGCGTATTGTTTTATGCCGCGTGCTTAACAGAGAAGTGGAAAAAACCCAAAGTTTGACCCGACCGCGACTCGAACCCACGATCTACCGCATGTAAGACGACCACGATGACTATTACAACACCGGTGCAGTTCTCTTTTGTCATGTTACAATGACATAATCTACATTAGTACATCTTATGGAATATAATTATGTCTTACAAGCTTTTCTATAACTTGATGTTGTATATGTCCATTGTTTGGTGTTTTATGCTTTATGTATTAAATGTCTCATTTTTTTTTAACTTGTACTTTTGTCATGACATTAACATGTTACATGACAAGTATGTATCATAGATTGTTACATAATAAGTATAGATAAAGATATATAGTAAAAGAGATTAAACAAATATAAGATTTGATTTTGTTTATTTTTTGCTTTGTGTGAATTCTGTTTTTGTTTTGTTTTGTTTTGTTTTTTTCTCTTGTCCATAAATGGACAGAAAAGTATGAAATCCCTGGAAACAACAATACATTTCTCAATCCTTGATATTTATGACAAAATAGTTACCGAAAGAATATTTGTCTTGTTCGATACCAAGGTAGGGGCGTACGAACCGCGGTGTTGAGAGGAGGGAAGAAAAGCACCCTCTCCAATTGTTTTTGGAAAAATTTGTGAAAAAGCTTAAACTTGGCATGAAAAAGACGATTGTTCAATTAACCAAGAAGTACATGGGTATGTTTTGAAGCCAAATGGTTGTTTTCTTATTCTTTTTCTTTTTTTTTTCTTTTTTTTTTTTGCTTCTCAGCTCTGAAAATTTGTCCTCTCCACTCTTCATTCAAATCTGATATTAATTTTTTTTTCTTACGCTTTTGAACACTCCCCCACACACAGTCACACTTTATTGTTCCAGTCCAATATCATGCCTGCCCACTTTTCCCTCAACTTCTCATAGCCCCCACCACTTTCCGAATAACTACAACGTCTCTGCAAGATATATAATTGTCTGTTTCTATCACAGAAAGATACCTTGGTAGATTTGCACCAAAAACTAAGATGATTAATATAGTACATACATTATCTATGTTTAGTCTACATAATGTTTCAGATCGGCAGATATCGATTGTATACATGTACAACTAAAGTTATCGTGCCAATATGCAGACGGTCACTTTACCGCCATTTTTTATTGATATCAACGCGAGCATAACCTCGGTGGAACATGGCTGAAAAGACATACAATACTACGGTAGTTCCGCAATAAATCAGATTCCATCTATATCATACCAATCAAATCTTGTTCCGAAAATTTATAATTATGGAAACTATTTAGGTTGATATATCCCAGTCATAACGAAGACATCTTTAACTTGATTTTAAATAAATCTCTACACAGCTGATAATTTTATTCATATTACCCTATCATAATTATATTGTTAATTTAATGTAAAACAATTTCGTGTTTTAATTTTTTTAATATAATTAAAATGTCATCATGAAAACGTCACTTTTATGTCAAATGGTGCACGCAAATGCATTAATTCAACCGCCTCGAAACGTTCTCTTTCTGACAAAAGGTATTTGTTTACATAAGGTCACAATACCAGGGTAATGTTTGTCAATTTGATGTGACGTAGCTTTCAAAGATTCTTTCATTCTGCCTATTAAAGAAAGCAGGGTCACCAACGTAGATGTTAAGTTATATAGCCCGGGTAAGTTTTTTTTATTATTATTTTTTATTATTCACCTCACGTCATGATTATTTTTGAAAATATTAATCCTTGAAAACATTATTATAAATTTCTTGCTTATAAAGAATTTCAAAGTTCTTAAGCAGCAAATTATGCTCTTTAAGTTTCGATTTTATTAACATTGTCTACATTTTAAGGAGAATCAAATTATATCTTTAATAAACTTCAATGATAATAGAAAGAAAGTTGCAGTGATGGTCAACATTTCCACCAATATCAACACAAAGACCAACTAAACATGTAACTCTCATCTCGAATCATCAAACACAAGAAAGACCTTTACAAATGATGTTAGAAATCCAGGTTCTGGCTTGGGACAGGTACCATGGCCGTAGCGCAATGGCAAATGCCTCACTTTTGAAACGGCAAGTATATCCTTTGGAAGCAAATAAAATCTTTTTTTTTTCAAAGTTTGTCTAAATTCACGACCCCCCACCCCCGCCCCTTTGCCTCACTATATTCAGATCCGGCCTACGGCCGTGGGTACGTATGGTGGCGTGGTGAAACCGGTTTTGCAGAAATAAATTTCCGGTTTTATTTGTACGTTCCGGTGTCAAATTTTAATTCGTAATGGCTAATACAAGTTTTAATTGACTTGTGTGTAAGTTCTCATCTTATTATCATTTTGTACATTTCCTGAATATGAGGGTTAGACTGTTATGGTGTTTAACGCCACTTTCAACAATAGTTTGGTTATATCGTGTCGATCAGTTTTATTGATGGAGTGAAATAAGAGTACACGGAAAACACCACCGACCTGTTGCAAGTCACTGAGAAACTTTATCACATAATGTTGTATCAAGTAGACCTCTCCTGGGCGGGATTCGAACTCACAACGTTAGTGGTGATAGGCACTGATTACATAGGTAGTTATAAATCCAACTACCATATGATCACAGCTATGACGGCCTCTCCTGAATATGAAAAATGACACAACAACAAACAGCAAAACAAATTATCACGTAGGCAAATGGTGGCACTGGCATTGCCATCTGAGTTGAAGTTTTGATTGACACAAGTGAACACCAGATAATTGCTATGATCGGAGAGTTTTGCCTTGCAACGGGGTCTCAAGTGATCATTTCTAGCAAACGGTTGCCTTTGTTTTTATCTCTATTGTCAGTTGCTTTTTATATGCAGGGAGAGTGGTATTCTCCAAGCAAGAAGCATTCCATTTACATCGTATTCAGGGCGAATAGTGCATTGATTCGTTACTGAAAACTCCTGTGCAGTTTGTACCAACAGCGGAGAAAATGGCTCCTATGTGTTGTTAACGAAAGGTTCACTCCTATATCATTTTTATGTCAGTCCTAAGTCGGTACCAAGATTCCCATCGTCTTCTGTCGTCGTTTCTTTTAGAGTGTTGTTGTTGTTGGTTATGTTGTCGACCATTATTGCAGTTAATCTTTCTACTATCAACACAAAATATAACATCATAGGGAAACCCATTAAACTAACAATGTACTAAATTAATAGTGACTGCATATAACCACGGGGAGGGTAATATTGTCACACGATGTTCTTGCAACAATGTTAATCCAAAATAGACATGGTGTTCACACTTATACTCTCAGGGTAGTTTGGATGTAATTTGATATATGTTTATGGTGATTAGCGCCACTTTCAACGATATTTCAGTTATATCGTGGCGATCAGTTTTATTGGTGGAGGAAACCGGAGTACCTGATGAAAACCACCGACCTGACACAAGACCCTGACAATCTTTATCACATAATATTGTAAAGAGTACACTTCGCCATGAGCGGTATTAGAACTCGTAACGTTACTGGTGATACGCACTGACTTCATATGTAGTTGTATATCCAACTACCATACGATCACGACGGCTTCTATACTATAGTATGATACCAATACAACTTTTGTGGTATTAACGGTGTACGTAACAGTAGTACGGTAGATTCAGAATTCTTTGGGCTATTAACAGCTAAAAGTAATATGGTGTAGTATCAATACGTGTTAGTCTAGTACAAAGCAGACAGCATGATCTCATCAATGTAACTCTTTTCCCCCATGGGAAAGCTGAAAATTGCTCATTTGGTGTTAAACAACAATCACTCACTCATTCTTTTTATTTTTTGTAGTTACCATGATTATACCAACACCCATCTTGATTCTATTTTCGTTGTCTGAGGGAATCTTCGGTCAAAGTTTTTGGTCTCAGTTGGATGCTGGCAAAGTCGATCAGAATCAGGGATGGCAGGAAAATCAAATGATGGCTACTAATACAACAACGCCTGCTTATGACCCAAATACATCAACACCCGGAAGTACCATGGGATTGGAGTCTGTCACACAACCTTCGGAGCGGCGTAAATACGACATGAGGGGACGTCCAAATAAAACAGAATCTGCAATGAAAACGCTACTGGACTCTATAACTGCCGATGCAAATACTGCAAGTATAAGTAAAAGTTCACAAAAAACAATAGTTCCAGTACAATACATTCCTGTTGGAGAAACCTCGGTTGACAGTCCAATTGTCGTCGATGCGCAGGTCAAATACGACAGCCAACCAACAATTGTAGAAATAGCACATAATTCACCGTATGGAATTCCTATTACATTTAAACATACTAGTATTACTGGTCCATTAAAGATGGCGTCTTCTGTAGCTTCTGGGAAGTCAGCAAGTCTGTCGGAACCGTTGCCAGGCAACTACAATGGTATACCAGTATTAATGGGACAAGGTTACACTTCCGGTAGTGAGGCATCTACCCCTAAAACAGTTGATTCTAACATTGATACAATCACGTTTAACGTAATTATGGAACCAGTGGCAGAATTTAAGAGTTCGCATAGCTTAAAACCATTTTTTACAGCTGACACTGTTTCACTAGAACGTAACGCCCAAGAAACTGTTGTAAAGAAACAGGAAAAATCAAGCACACCAGAAGTTCCCGTACAAATACCAGATATATATATAACACCGTTAGAGAGCAACATTAAATCAAGCAATGCAGATGTAGGTTCTAAATCTAGTCAAATGGAGAACGTTGCGTTCGGAAAAGGCAGCATTGATTCAACCAACTCCGTAAGTACATCCGCTGCTGCACACTTTCCGCAGAATGATTTAGTACATCCACCAAGTACTACACTGGAGAAAAAAGGTACAAAATCGGAAGTTAATGTTGCAGATCAACGCACAAGTACAGGAACAGGCAGTAAGCAATCGACAGACACATGGAGTAATAGTGGTGCTCATACAACTGACAGTATTGCTGTAGGAACAGACAAATCCATAAGTAATACAGCCGATAAAACAGGAGGTAGCTTTGTTGCTAAGTTACCAAATGTTGAAATTGATGCAACCAAAGGTACAGGAGAAAAACTCGCCCCTAGTAATCTTGTAAACGCGACAGACAAAACAGACTATACTACTTCAATCAATACATCTGTAATAGACACTGTTGCTATGGAACCAACAGATAGTAATATGGGTCCTGCCATTGCATCTATTGGTGTGAATGAGACTAGAGAGCAATTAACGGGACCGGCAAACACTAGTTTATCTGAGTCTGAAAGAACATTGACAGAAAAAACTACCAAAGATCGAACTGAAACTGGCACCAAGACAATAAATGGTGTAAGAAGTTCATCTACAATGGTCAAAAAGGGAGATTTAGTAGAGACTATGGAAGGTTCTACCGCTAAGCAACAGCTTGATACAGCCACGACAGAAACTGCAAGTAACATTCCTACTGAAAGCACTAAACAGGAACAATCTGCAACTAGTCCCGTAGCTGCTGTGACAGAGCAGACGACAGATATTGTGGGTTCTGAAAAAGGAACGACAGAACCAACAGTACTTCAAGGAGGAAAAATGATTCCAGAATCTACAGTTGGCACAACACAAAATATAGCCGTTTATACTGCTATGTCACTAGGGACAACATCAGACCCTACAGTAGGCATTGACACATCAACAATCGTACCAGATCAGGCAGTAACAGAAGTAGTGACGTCTGATGTGACTACTAGAATGACGGGAACGCACGCCAGTACCATTATATCGACTGGAGACATGGTTTTTCAGACACAAGAGAGAACAACAACTGATGCCAATATAAATGTCGCACGAGAGTCAGTCAACACAGCTGCAATGGAGCAACTGGAACCAGCGGTAATGAAAACTGAAACTGACATGTCGATTGGTAAGCAAACAACAAGTAGTGTGATTGTGGGTTTACCAAGTGAATCTGGGATAACGGCTGATTCTGGAACGTCTTCATTTACTGCGGAACAGCAAACAGGTCATGTGAGAACAAATGTTTTTGTTGGTGAAGAAGGAAAGATGGTTCCAGAATCTACAGTGGGTACAGTTGATACTGTTATATCACTAACAACAAAGTCAGATACTAAAGTAGGCACCGAATCTACAACGACTGTGACAGATCAAGCTAAAGAAAAATTGCCGTCTGATGTGGCTATGACAGAACCCCAAGCCAGTACCGGTCTATCGACTGGGGACTTAGCTAATCAAACAGCTGTAAAAATGCTGCCCGATGTTGATATAAAAGTCACAAAACAGTCGTTTGGTACGGCAACAGTGGATCTAGCTGGAAAGAAAACTGAAACGGAGTTGAAGGACGCCAAACATGCATCCAGTGCATCGACAACGGACGCAACTGATACAATATTAGCAACGATATTAACGGATGCTGATAGAAATAAAGTAGACAAAATGGTCACTGGAATGATGTCGACAGGAGAGTCAACCACTAGATTTGATAATGCTGCGGTACTATACACTGACAAAGCGACCGTTGATGGTAGAGGGGATATTACTTCAAAGATAAATGTAGATATTTCAAGCAATAAAACTGCAGAAACTATTTCAAGTAACGATACTGATGTTCAATCAACCGAACTGAAGATAAAAAGTAGCTCTAAGGGAACAACTATTGAAAAGCAATTGGATCTCATTGAATCAACAAGTACTGGAAATGTGTCTGGGAGCCCATATTTTACTAACGATCAAATTGATTTTAATATTACTCTTTCGGAAACTGGTGATGTAGCATTAAATTTGCCAATGTTGTCAGATGTAATTGTAAAACCTCCTGCAGTACAAACATTTCCTGACCTGATATCAAACCAGACAGATATAACAAACACGTCAGATGTAGCCCATGATCCACAGTTATCTACCGACGATGGGTTGGCATCTGTTGCTTCACCTGGTGGGCTTGTTATAGGTACGGCGTTCGATGCTTATTTTCAAGATAGCACTGTTCAAGATAGCCCTATCATTACAAAGACTACTGAATCTGCTAAAGACACACTATTGCCAACAACTGAAAAAAATGTAATTTTAGAAAGTATAGATAGAGCAAAAGATCAACCATATATAGATGTATCGCATGACGCAACACAATCAGAGCTTTTGAGGAACACCTTAGAGAAATCTAGTCATCAAAGTGAACAACATATAAGTACAGATGGTGTAGAGCCTATTGCTCCTGTAGTTGAAGGTACGCCTCCGCTTCTACCAAGCGAAACTAGAGGATTACAACAAAACATATATTCACCAAAAGCTGCAAAATTAAGCAAAACTAGTGAACTAAAAGATGCACAGACAGAAAGTACATTTAAATCCGCTGGAGGTTTGGTGGTTGATTTTGATACATCATTTACTACTGCAGGTCTACAAAAGACGAAAAAACAACCAGATTCAGTAGTTACCGACAATATTCCTGCATTTGCATATAATTCTGACAAACAAACAAAACAAGATATTACTGTTTTCAGTCCTG
The DNA here is from genome assembly GCA_002080005.1 of Gigantidas platifrons. Lineage (NCBI taxonomy): Eukaryota > Metazoa > Mollusca > Bivalvia > Mytilida > Modiolidae > Gigantidas > Gigantidas platifrons. The sequence goes on along the minus strand of MJUT01049973.1, from coordinate 27,443 downwards.
GATCTGGAAAATCGGCAAGATCTGAAAAAACCGAACAAACCACGACAGCAACTGAACCAACCCTAAAAATAACAGATCCATCCACTACATTGACCGAAAAGGCCATTGAAACTACGGAACCAGTCATAAAAACGACGGAACCAGCCAGGACAACGACGGAACCAGCTACTACAACGACGGAACCAGTTACTACAACGACGGAACCAGTCACTACAACGACAGAACCAACCACGACGACGAAGGAATCAGTCACTACAACAACGGAACCAACCACGACAACTACAGAAACAACCACGACAACTACTGAACCAACCACGACAACAACAGAACCAACCACGACAACAACAGAACCAACCACGACAACTACTGAACCAACCACGACAACAACAGAGCCAACCACGACAACTACTGAACCAACCACGACAACAACAGAGCCAACCACGACAACTACAGAACCAACCACGACAACAACAGAGCCAACCACTACAACAGTCGAATTAACCACGACAACAGAAGCAACAACGACGACTACAGAACCAACCACGACCACGACGGAACCAACTACAACAACAGTCAAATTAACTACGAAAACAGAAGCAGCAACGACAACAATGGAATTAACAACAACGACCAAAGCAACAGCGAGAATATTGGCTAAAATAGAAGCACAAGATCCAACGATACCAAAGGAATTTACATTGACATGTAAGCTATAATATTTTTTGAAATCCGTTTAAAGCATGAATATATTACTAGTAAATGGAATTCGGACCATAAAGCTACTATGATAACATAAGACAATATATTAAGCCTAGATATCAAATATATATCTTATGTTCTACTGTAATTCAATAGTTTTCTTTAATGATTTTTTTTTACTCTGGCATTGTCATATTACTGTTCGACAGTAATACGTACAATGAATCCACTACAGACACGGTAGCTAATGTCAGAACATCTTAGGAACAAGTAGTGTTCAAGTGTGTTTTAGCAAACATTTCAAGCAACAGACATTTATTGCATATTTACTTTTTGACCAGAATAGTTTCAACATTTCAATGACAAATTACTTTATTTTTTAATTATGTCCATTGATATATTGTACATAAATATGTATCTATCTGTTTACTTTATAGCTTTATGTACACACTTGGAATTCGTTGACGGGAGTGGATACAAAGAATATCCGGGTTCTTGTCAAAAGTATGTTCAATGTAGTGAATCCGGAGGAACAATTTACGCTAATCTTCGTGAATGTGCTTCTGGGTATTTCTGGCATCAAGGCCATTCAAGTTGTCGACAGCCAGTAGAAGTTCCATGTTTTGACGGTATGCTTATTTTGTAACTGTTAGATATACGTTCTTGTTACGGTCTATAATAGCATTTCCCATCTTATGCAAATAAAATGTGTGTATTTGTTGTTATGGTAACATTATTGGTTTTTATTTTATTTTTTGCTTGCAGAATGCACAAACATATACGAATATGAGTGTAATGATACTTGTAGACTCCTCAGCTAAAAAAAATTGGCAGTTCACGTTTAGTTTTTATTCGTGATTTAAAGAATAACTGTAATAATGTACTAAATAGATTTTAAGACGGACAACTGAAAAAGATCTTGCAAAATTTGTTCGCAAGCGTATTCATTTATTTATACCATGGTAAGTATTATCATTCTGCTATATGTTAGTCACCATATTATATTCAGTACTTAGACTTATATAATTCCTCACATGAAAGTACAAAGAAAACTTAAAGTTGGCAGTTTCAGATCTCTTATGTTTCCCATCGGAGTAAACAATGTGATGCAAAATACTAAAGGGATACTGGAAATCCATAAATCAAAGAACAGACAATAAAATGACAAAAAAAGGGACAAAAGGCCAAAAGTAATCTAAAAAACACCACACAGAAACATAAAGATAGAGCAGCACAAATATTCTGTTCACATTTTCAGATCCATGTTTGGGTATTGATGTGCTTCACTACAATAGATCTGGCTGTCGAGGCTTTTATTCCTGCGAATTTGGAATATCAGTTCCGGAATGCTGTGACAAGGGATTTCGTTATGATGGAATCAAATGTGTCGAAGATGCTACCTGTGTTGATCCCTGTATGACACCATATGAGCTAGAAAACCAACTTAAATATGGCTGTATGTATAATATGTAATATGGTCACATGGCAAGTCATTAGGATACATGGTTACATGACAAATCATTAAATAATGTGATCACATGACAAATCATTAGGTAACATGGTCACATGACAATTCACTAGGTAACGCGGTCCCATGACAAATCACAAGGTAACACGATCACATGACAAATCATTAGGTAACATGGTCACATGATAAATCATTACATAATGTGATCACATGACAAATCACTATGTAACACGGTCACATGACAGATCACAAGGTATCACGGTCAAATGACAAATCATTAGGTAACAAGGTCACATGACAAACCACTAGGTAACACGGTCACATGACAATTCACTGGGTAACATGGTTACATGACAAATCATTAGATAACATGGTCACGTTACAAATCACAAGGTAACACGGTCACATGACAACTCTTTAGATAACATGACAATTCATTCAGCAGTATGACCACGTTACAAATCAGTAAGTAGCATGGTCATATGACAAATAATTAAACGAAATGTTCACATGACAAATCTTGATCAAGTTATCATCCAATGAAAATGTTTCCATTAATAAAGTATTTTAATCAAGACCATTTAAAAGTATAAATACTTAATTACGAATTGTAGATGTGAAATTTATAATGATCTAATATTTTATGTATCTTTATATCTTATGCATGTAATGGAAAAAAATATAAACTTACTTTTAATATTCCTTTTAGCATGCAAAACCTTACCTGATCAATATAATAACTATGGATATTTAATGATGGAACACGGTCGATTACAGTTTCGCACCTGTCCTGAAGGAACTATCTATAGACATGGACTATGTGGTTGTGATACAGCGCCTACAACATTCCGTAGAGGGAGAAGATTTATGGGGCGTCGACTGAAAGGCGAGTATTGAAATTATAATGTTATAAGCCCAAAGTGAAAGCCATTACTAGAACGGTTTATGGAAGTCATAGAATGAAGTATTAAACAATAGCACACTGTCTAAACAGTTTCAAAATTCAGCCAGAAAATTATAAAAACAAAAAATCAAAACAACACAAAAACAAAAAACTTACAAAAAATAAAACAAAAAACAAAACAAGAAAGAAAAAAAAAAGAACTGGTAAAATATATACTTTTAACCCACTTATGGAAAGAAAGTTCAAACAGTGATCATATAAACTGCCACCAATATCAGCATAACGAACAATTACCTCTAAACTCAAATAATTGCACATAAATATAGACCATGACATATGGCTATTAATATCCTGGTCCTGACTTTAGACATGGATATGTATGTGGCAGGGTTACATCGATAAAAAGGATCACAAACATCTTCCCCTTGACAATTGCATCCCCAGAAGGCTATCCAGATATAAACAAATAAAATAACAACCTGCACAGATTCGTTTCCACTCACGAAAAACCACATACTGTCACATAAACGAATGACAACACAAACAGTACAACAGCAGGATCCATGAATGGCCGTACGTAACTATCTACTTGCTACGAAGGTAGAATCTATTGGATAAAGCAATTACCCTTATGATAAGACTATCAAAATTAATACTACTAACAGATTTAATATCAATTGGGTGTAAACATCTAAAGAAATTAATAGTCTTTCCGGGAGGATACATTAAATAGGTCATCAATTTGTTGAAATAAAATATTGAACATAAAATAGTAATATGATATATGGAATAAGATATACGTGTTCTGATATCATTACTAGTTAGACCAGTTAGTTGTACCAGCAGATTATCTATATTTTTTGCAAAGTAAACCTGCGTCAACGAGTCAACTATAGTTGCGACAGTGTATTCTTGGCAAAAAGGTTTTCCACCGATTTTACCGGCCGGATGCGTCAAATTTGAACTTTTTATCTTTGTTAATTATGTCTCTATTAACCATGGATGTGAAATGCACTTTCCATAGCATCTCTGTATGTATAATTGTATTGATATACAATATCTTTAAGGCGGTTATCCAATTTAGGGAATGTTTTCAATAATGTATGAAAACGGTGTTCTTTGTGTGAAAGTTTATCCGTTATCACAAGAAGAGTTTGAAGATACAAAAGGGGTAATCAGATTCCATATATCGAAAAAGAACAGACAAAGCAATTGCCAAAAGAACAAGTGCAACAGGACAAACAACGATCTACAAAACATACACATAAACTAAAGATCGAGTAACACGAACTCCACTAAAAACTGGGGGTGAACTCAAAATATGTCAGAAACATTATTACAAATACGTTCAAAACGAACCAACCAAAAATTGTAAACGCCATATGTTTGAGACAAGGGAACGTCACTATGAAAAAAAAAGTTAGAGAAAATGAAAAGAACAATCGTATATTTGTCGTAAACACGTGTGTAAGATGTACCTACAGATGAGAAATTATCACGAGAAATTGACACGAGTCGCTTGTAACGTTAGAAATATTCAACATAAATTCCTTAGGGTAAATTTTAATAAGCATTATTTACAGTTGAGATATCGTCAAATGATTCACAGTTATTGTTTAGTAAACTAACAAGTGAGTACTTAGAAGGCTGAAGACGTGTAAATATTTTTTGTTTATTATATAGATTGCAAGCCAGATTTCTACATGAATTTTGATCATGGGTTTAAAGAATTATCTGGTTCAAACATGGCTTTTGATGTTAGTAATGTTCACATAAATGATGGTGCAGCACAATTTGATGGCAATGCAAAGTTAACGTTATGGGGATTTATGAATAAAGAACTAGGTAAAAAATTTGCTATTCGATTGAGGTTCAAACCAGACCCAACTTCTACCGGAAGAGGAAGTATAATATCGAATTGTGGAATGACTGGTTCACCGACGGTATCAATAGCCTTGGAGAATCACCAACTAAAGTTTTCTGCTAAAAGTATGAGTTTTAGGCGTCCAAAAGTAATAAAAGATCATTTTGATGTAAGTTTTGTAGCTTATTATGTTCATATTAATTTTCAAACTGTTTTCAAAAATTTTATTTTGCAATCGTCTGTACAAATAATTATAGACAATATAAAACAAATAGATATACCGGAGCTATTTTGCTGTTTTGAGTTCACCCCCCGGTATTAGTGAGGTTCGTGTTACTCGATCTTTAGTTTTATGTGTATGTTTTGTAGATCGTTGTTTGTCCTTTTGTACTTTTTCTTTTGACCATTGTGTTGTCTGTTCTTCTTCAATATACGGATTCTGGTTACTCCTTTGGTATCTTCAAACTCTTCTTAAAATAGCTACATTTTGTATGTTTGGTTTGTTTCCCCTTCATTTTGAGATATCGCTTAAATATGTATCCTTAATATACAAAATACTAGTACTCCAGTATATGCATGTATTTTATATATATGAAGGATTCTTGCACCATTCATCTGCTTTTATGATACAACAGCGGTCAGTGAGTAATTGTGATTGGTTTGGTTTTGTGGTGTTTAACGTCACTTTCAACAATATTTCAGTTATGTCGTGGCGATGAGAAATTAGCACACAATTATAGGTTTGAAAAGAAAACTTTCCATTTTCCTATTGTTTACTTTCCATTTATATTTATCAACATTCCAGCAGCATCTGCACATTGAGTTTATATCTCTCAGTTAATAAAATGCTTATTACAAGGATTTCCTTGAAATAGGGTTGGTACTAAAGAGGAAGCTACTTAACCAATGGTTCCATGTGATTTAGTTTAAGTCATCACTTCAAAAACTTTTAGGTCGCCACCATGACTTTATTACCTGTTACGGAATATATGTGCAGCAAATGACCAGGGATATGTCCATTTGTCATAATCACAATCCTGTCCTGTCCTCATTCATGAATTATCACAGTGTTTCTAACTATTGGAGCAGAAAATTTGGTCGGTTTGCATTAACGGAATATGTGTGTCGCATATCACAACGGATATGATTCGTCCGTCGTAGTCAAGATACTTGTCCATCTGTCCTCCTACGGACCTTATCATCGGCTTTGTTTTAAAGAGTATCACTACAGGTGCCACTAGTGGGGCAGGAACTATTTATCTTTCAGTAGCTGGAATTCGTATTACTCAGTTTCTGGTTTTCAGTGTTGTGTTTTGTAGGATTATTGTTTGCCATTGTGTCATGTTTTAATCAACCATTTGATTGTCTTTCTGTCTTCGATATGCGTCATCTGATTGCCCCTTTGGTATCTTTTGTCCATTGTATTGTCTGACCCTCTTCGATGTACGTCTTCTGATTGCCCCTTTGGTATCTTTTGTCCATTGTATTGTCTGTCCCTCTTCGATGTACGTCATCTGATTGCCCCTTTGGTATCTTTTGACCATTGTATTGTCTGTCCCTCTTCGAGTTACGTCTTCTGATTGCCTCTTTGGTATCTTTTGTCCATTGTATTGTCTGTCCCTCTTCGAGTTACGTCTTCTGATTACCTCTTTGGTATCTTTTG
>MJUT01049964.1:134116-174790 GCA_002080005.1 Gigantidas platifrons | reverse complement strand
AGATTTTCTTCAAAATTGCAGGGTTGGTAGATCTTATCATGCTGAACATGTTTGCAATTCAAACTTATCATCTATCTCTTATACTTTTTGAAATAAAAAACGAAAAGTATTAAAATTTTGAAAATTTGATGAAAAAAGGGCAATAACTCCAAAATGGGTAATGGGATTTACTTCAAAATTGCAGGGTAGTTAGATCTTGCCGTGCTCATCATTTTTATCCAATGTCAGATTTCTGATCTTATTAACGGTTTTTGAGTTATTACCAAAAACGCGCAATTTTACCATATGTTCAATTTTTAGTAACAGCAGCCATGTTGATTGGTGCACGGCTTCACCGGACACCATTTTAAAACTAAACACCATAGTGACGATTCAGACAAAGTTTGGTTCCAATTGGTCTGGTAGTTTCAGAGGAGAAGATTTTGGAAAAAGTTTACGACGTACGACGGACGACGACGACGACTGACGCCAAGTGATGGCAATAGGTCACCTGACCCGAAGGGTCAGGTGAGCTAATAATATTCACATTAAAGTCCCCTTTAAAAGTGAAATTAAGCTTTTCATTCGTTGTTTGGATGAATTAAGTGTATGTTACATTTTGATTTGTTTATATAAAAAAAGACCATATTTATCGACAGTACATCATATATTACTTGCGCAGCATACAATGTTTATATTCAAGTTACCACTATCACAATATAAACCATACATCGATAGAATAGGTGGTGGTTATGGTGTTCAATGTCACTTTCAACAATACTTCAGCTATATCGTGAAGGTAAGTTTTATTGATGGAGGAAACCAGAATACCCGGAGAAAACCACCGACCTGCCGCGTCAGTGACAAACTTTATCACATAGTGTAGTATCGAGTACACCTCTCATCGGTAGCATAGTCAATGTTTCAGTATAAATAAGTGGTACGCAAAAATTGTAGTTTTGTTTTAGTATAATGAGGATCGTGTTATTCAAAATGAAAGAAGAGCTTGAAGATACAAAAGAGGTAATCATCATCCACAAACCGAAGAAAGGCAGACAACACAATGGCCAAATATATTTCCGGATGATTCTTATCAACATGACCGACTATACTGTATTACATATTTAAAATATTTTACCATCTTTAGCTACATCTTTAACCTCTACGCCCAGTTGACCTGCCATGTAACCCAGGAAGGAAAATATAACGAATCCAGCGAATATACATGTCAAAGTATCTGCCACACACACTATTATGGAATCTCTGAAATATAACGTTTTATTGTACACATTTGTCGACGTGAATGAATTGTTTTCACTCTTGCAACTGTCATCCTTTATAATGATTGATTGATTGTTGTTTAAAGTCAAGTGACCAGTACTGCAGCAATATTAATTAGGGTTAGGGTTATGGTGTTTAATGCCACTTTCAACAATGTCAGCTATATCGTGGAGGTCAGTTGTATTGGTGGAGGAAACGGAGTATCCGGAGTAAACCATCGAACCTCGCAAGTCACCGACAAACTTTATCACATAATATTGTATCAACTATATTAATTAATACAATGTTTTCTCTAACATTAATTTACAAACAATAAATCGTATACATGTAGTTTTAAGGTGGGTCTATGGATCACTCTAACTACAAGGAACCTGACAAATCACTGACTACAGTAAAATAAGTGTATCTGGAAGATCTTAGAATAGCCCTGACCATGACCGCACGTGGATTGACATTTATCTATACAATCAGTGTGTATCACCAATAATGTGTGCGATCTCGACTCTCACTGTAGTGAGTTAAACTCGACACGAGTTTACTTAATAAAGGCTTAGGAAAGCATAGTGTTTTTTCTGAGCTTGGATCAGCTAAGAAATGTCGCTACCAAATAAACGTTAGAGAATACCGAAGAGGCAATCAAAAATGGACAATGCAAGTATTGGCTTTGATAGACGAAAAAAAAAGACATCTACGTAAAAAGTAAAAGATCCATTATAATTGGAGATATGAATATTTCGTAACGGTCAACCAGATTGTGATGACGACCAAAGTGATGATCACATAACATCACGAATGCATACAACAAAACAACCATAAGATTACAAATATAGTACTGCACAGTTCAACACAATTATATAACTATGAATATTGAATGGATGGTAATGCCACTTTAAACAATATTCCAGTAATAGTATGTCTGTGTGGTTTTTTTTCTCCAATGGAAACGATGAAAACCATCGAGCTTTAATTATATGTAACCGTGTAACTGACAAATATATTCATATACAATTGCATCGAGTTCACCTCACTACTGATGGAAATTTACATCGGTTGGATTTGGAAATAGTTGAAAATTTAGTGACTTATGAATAAAGATAATAAACTGTTCTAAGATAGGTAAAACAGAATGATTTGTGAAAAAAAAAAACGTTAAAGAATACCGTAGGGGCAATCAAAAATGGACAATCTAGAGAAACTGGCAACATAGAGTACACAAGACAAACAAAAACAAGCCAAAAACACAACACAATGTATGTGTTGGACACCACTATGCATTAACAAAAACACAAATAACGTAAATAAAACATGAGCCCTCCTACAAACAACATTTATGCGAGTTATGACGTTGGTACAGTGACAAACATAATTTAGATTAATTATGAATATTTATAATTTATTATCACTTGATTATATATGATATTTTACAGACGATTAAAGCTAATAAGTACACAGACCTCTAACTAAGTGTGGACTATGTATTTGGGAATACCATTCATCAGGTAAAACTCAATGTAAAGAGATTAGAAAGCCAAATACAATAAAACCTGCCTTAAAGGACACCTCTATGTAATAAATCACTGCCTATAAAGGACAGCCTCATTTTTCACATCAATAAATAGTGCATATAATTTTAACATAGGGCAACTGCTCATAAATTCCACGTGTTCAGGCCTTTACATATACTGGTTCGATTGTTAAATAAAATTTTCTACTGGTATATTGTTATGGATAAAGCTATACTGACTTCAGTATAATTATATTAATGCTAATTTACAGACGATCGATTAAAGTCTAACTTACTTCAGAATATTGTTATGAAATCTGTTATAACTTGATAATGTAACAAGACCTCCACCAGCAATCGACATTGAGAAGAATATCTGTACAGCAGCATCTTTCCAAACCTAATTATCATAATATACGTTAATTATATATTTTGCTTTATATATAAATTACTAAGAAAGGATATGGACGTAAATGAAAATAAGAAACTATCCAACATTACTCTTAAACACAAATTAAAATAAAGGGGCACTGCTTTTATTGATGTATAGTCACTGTAGGATCTTCAGTAAAGGTCCAATGACTGCATATATCAAAGCTCCAAATATATCTGATGCTATATTATAGATCTGCAGTTAGATATAACACCAACAATGTACTATCTAAATTTAAATGATGGTTAAGGCCATCAACTCTCTTATTGGACTAGTATTAATCACGTGACAATTTCTATGTCAACAATACAAAATATTAGTACAAGTTCAAGATAGATTAGAACGCAGCGTTATATGTGAGGGTCAGCATTTTACAATGCATGACTGAAGCCTTCACAAACTAGTTTAACCCTGCCACTTTTCATTGAGGTCACTGCACCATGTCAGGAAAGTCAGAAGTGTTGTATATGTGTTTGAAGTATCGATTCTGTTATACAATTTTTAATGTGGTATTATTTGATTTTTTTCCCCATTTTATAATGTATTTACTGGCATACCTGAGCGTCAAGAAGACGTTTAAAATCTGGGACAATGAAGTAATACATTCCTTCACTGGCGTTGTCTAAGGTAACACCACGGATAAACAATATGATCAGAACAACAAACGGAAATATAGCTGTGAAATACACAACCTGCAAAAAGAACATTGAATGTTGTACATTACATAAAGGGAAAATAACACACGATGCAGAAAAATGATTGAAACCTGTACATGCTCTAACCTAAACAGATTATATTTCATTTACTATGTAATGTTGTATGGCAAGAACGGATAATAATATTATGTAACTGATAATCAAACTGTCTAGAAATGTTTTAATCAAATTACCATTTAACTGATAAAAAATGAATGATCTGAATTCGAGATATTGACATTGGTCTGAACAAATATAAAAGTATACTATTTTTCAGGTTTGCTTGACTAAATATGATTTGCAGTGGAAATACAGAATTGTCTTCAATGAATCTTTTATCTTTGATGTAAATTTGTTTCTTTGCCACGGACAACACTTTAACTGGACTTTACTATGAGTAACATGACGGGCGTCTTACAAGAAACAGGAATAGCTTACTAGGTTAACCACCAGGTTTTTTGTGGGTCCGTGTTTCCCGTGGTTTTAGTGCTCTGTGTTCTGCTTTATTTTTCTTCTGTGTCTTGTGCCCAATGTTGCCGTGTCTCTTCAATGTCCATTCTGGATTTCCCCTTCGGTTTCTCTAACATTTATATGCATTATAGTCTTATATAAGTTTTCTGGTTTTATTATACTATGCATTTAGTTCATGGATAATTAAAATATTTCCAAACAATACATACTTTACCAGTCGTTTTGATGCCTTTTAACAGACAGAGAAAACAGATAAACCAGGCTAACATTAAACACATAACAAGCTGCCATTTTGGTTGTCCAAAGTTTTCAATACCATCACTCATAGCAATCGCCTCATTGCTGTCAAATAATAAAAATTAAACCATACATTAATGACATATGGAATTCTTTTATCCAGTTGAACTGAATACAGCATAACATATATATGTAATATAGTATTATTCATTTAGGAATATTTTGTGTTCGGAAATGCCATTGTTTTGTTTTCATAATTATTACCACTAAATATGAATAAGTGATGAGAAATACGAAGCATTTACATTCGCAAAGTATCGTTGTCAAGTTGTATAGCTTTTGGTTATACGGGAATTGTTTATGTTTTAGAATAATATTACGATTGCTAGTCACAGTACATGTTTTAGAATAATATTACGATTGCTAGTCACAGTACATGTTTTAGAATAATATTACGATTGTTAGTCACAGTGCTTCCTTTATATCATGGTGGTCCTTTTTATTAGGGGAGGAAACTGGACTACCCACATAAAACAACTAAATCTATATGCTGCAAGTAATTGGCTAATTTGTCAAATATTTTAAACAGTGCATATAAGTTTTTAAATTTCAGATCATTAGTGATTTAGAAAATATTTCATTTGATATGGATTGCAACAAAATTAGTTATATCCCAATTTGCATCTATTCTGTGTAAAACAATATGGGTGTTCTCATGTAAATGACTGATATTTCAAACACACTAAATCGGTGTTCTGAGATTCAAATCGTACAACAGTTAAAATGGACGTGTCACGGATTATATGACATTGAACAACTATATAATCTGTCTGCCTAAAACAGATTATCATTGTACATTAAGATGAATCACAAAACTAATTCACAAACCAGAAGATTTCTGTTTCTGCTTTTAACAAATGCTATATTGTATATTGTTCTTGTATATATGGGAAAACAATCAGTCAGAAAGAGAACGAATCAATTCAGTACTAACTCAGATTGATTAGATTTAGTGTTGAATAATTTGTTCATATGCAATTGTATATACATGTACAACGTATCATTGTATAGCTGTCGTAAATAAACTTTTAAGAACACCTAAGTGGCAATCAATAATTGATAATCCAGATAAACTGGCTACACAGGTCACACAAGACGAAAACAAAACCAAATAAAAACACAACACAATATGTGCTGGACACCACTTAATCAACATTTTTGTCAGGGTTACAAACTGTACTGCAGTATTATATCAATTTTACTCTATTTATAAAATGGACATATGGCAGAATACATTATAGTGAAGAGAAAAGAAGATGACCTGGACGTATAACAAGAACTAGTGACAGACCTAGTTATATAAGGAAATATTAAAATGAAATACCTCATAAGTAGCTTGGGCTTTTGAAGCAAGAATATAACAATCATTTTGAATAAAAATATCATATTGTTGTTAACAAAAGAACTAGTCACTAAATATCCCACATAAAAGGTGGAAAAAGAAAGATCATACGAATATTACTAGGGGCTACTGACTAATTACTCTATCAAGGCAACAAGACACTTGCACTTAAGTCATTGGTTTAGAGATTAATCGTGGGATGATACATAGAAAATTATAATTATAGACATGTTTCCAATATGATCCCTGATTCGTCACGACACGTGACATTAATAAGGTAGGAGACGGTAACCCCTTGCAGACACACATAGTCTCGTTCTCCGTTTTGTTGGGAGTTTGTTATAAGGTAGTGTAATTTTTTAGATGAGTTATATTATTTATATGTGCTTAACGTCATCCATATTTCAGTAAATATCACAAATTCAGTGACGATAAGCACACTAATTGTATAGGTATGCGCGTATAGGGCTACTAAGCCATTACGTTCACAACGGTTCCTGTAGTTACTGGTGAAATAACCAAAGTTTCAAGAATAAGATTTAAAAGAAAAGATGAGCTTACGTCATCTTAATTTTCGTCACGACATTGTAAAGTCAGGTGAAACATACAAAACAAGCTTAAATATAAAATCCTATTACTTTCAAATAAGATTGTTAAACAATGATGATCGAGAATTCCACAGACCCGCTATCCATGGAAACATTGTTTTGTTAATTACGTTTGTTACGTACGTACACTATGGATGACATGCGTGGATGAGGACATTGACCCACTTGGTTTTATTCTATTTTATGGAATCTTTACGTGTTGTCGTATCTCTTGTTATTCTATGAAAACGTAGATATCAAATTCAGTGCGACCGACGCGTTTTTGGAATAACCGTCATCAGGTATGCTCAAAATCGAAAGATTGTAAAGCCAAATCACTAAAAGTGTTTGGTGAGCAATAAAACAAAAGGACATAACCAGGACAGCCAAAATCGGCTAATGTCACCTCTATATGTTTGTGGTTTTATTTCCTCTATCTGTGTGATTGTTTTGTACTCTTCTCTCTGATTGGCATTTATCTGTGTCGTGTCTGTTAAATATTTTACATATTGTCGGCTATACAAAACCGTCTCTATTATTGTAGATACGAATACGAAACTATTAGCCCCAGTCACCTTCGATCGATAATGGAGCAAAGTAATTAATCAAAACCTCAATGCATTATTTGACGGATCTTATTAGTGGTTAAATAGCAAAGCTAAGCAGGATTTCTTACAGAACATCAATGTCACTTTTTAACCACGAAATGAGAAATATAATGCAGTTATTTCAATATTGAAATAGTACAAAGACTTCATGCAGATAGCTTGTGTGAGATTTATAAGCAGTAGAAAATTATGGATATTTCTAGTACGTACTTATTATACAACCTTCGTGTCATATCTTAGACGTATTGCGACATACAAACAATAACTAGTACTGCATGAATATTCCAAGAAACGAATACTAGTATATAAATACATCTATTACAACGAAGAAACCTGGCACTGATGGTCGACAAGCTCATCCAAACAAAAACAAAACTAACTACTGTGGTACAGAGTAAACTTAAAAACTCCAAAAGCTAGATCCCAGAGACACCGTGTTGCTGCCTGGGTACAGACAAATGCCTGTGGTGGAGTTAAAATGGGTAACATTTTGGTTATACATTGTATCTCTTTACTTTGTTTTACTGATTATGTGATGCACATACGAAAGCATATGTACAAATATCGGTTTAATCTCAATAACAAAACATGGACGAAATATTAAAAGTCAAGCCAATGGTTCACTTTGATTGTTAACATACCAAAATAACCATAATATTAATATTTTAAATACATTTCTCTACATATCTTATATTTTTTACTATACTCACTTCCAGTAGTCCTCCGCAGCTGATATACGTTTTAGACCGGTAACTTCTGTGAATCTTGTATTATTCCAAAGTCCTATACGTTTATCGTTCTGATAACATGTACCATTGTTATATTTGATGCCAGTAACACACGTTACTAGAGGAACCAAGTCAGCACAATCTGTAATAGAAACTTGGTATTATCCTATGTTGTTTAGTTAACTAACAATATGCTTCTTTTTACAACTAATTATACCATTTTTAAAAGCAAACCTGAGCATCGATTGGGATGTGTGGTAAAGGTGTTTTAATGCGTTTCACTACTTATCACCGGGTTTATAACTAGAGTACCATGACGGGTGTCACTAGTGGTGCAGGAACTGTGTTCCGTTATGGATCACCTGAGTTCAACCCCGTTTTAATGGTGTTCGTGTTGCTCGATCTTTAGTTTTCTTTTGTAGATCGTTGTTTGTCCCTTTGGCCAATGTATTGTCTCTCCTTGGAACAATTCTCTATATACACTCTGCTGTATGGTTGCATAGTTTTACCGACTAAAACAATTCTAATTTTCATGGGAATAGGGTTAGATTATGGTATTTAAAGCCACTTTTAACAATATTTCAGTTATTTGAGGAAGGTCTGTTTTATTGATGGAGGAAACCGGAATATCCGGAGAAAACCACCAACACGATCACGACCACTACAGCCCCTAATTGTCTGACAATAGCTATACTATTAATAGCTAGTATTTAGTAGTGTCGTTTCTCTTCTCCAAGTTAAGCAAAGGTGTCATTTAAATTTTCCAGTTTATCTCTTAATGGCATACTCCATACAAGTTAAATTACTTCTACTTAAACAGCCAATAACTATTACCAATAGAGTGTATGAGATAGACAAAACCTTGCTATTAACTTTGTCAAATGACTTGTCAGAGATTGGTGGTTTCTTGTGTTATCTCGTTTTCTTCTCCTTTACAGCTAACTGCCACCAATGTAACTGACATTTTGTTGTGAGCCACGTTTATCATCCATAATGGTTGGATTTTAAACGGGATTACTTTTAGAGATTTCTTATTGTCACAGAAACTATGCTGTTTCTTACTTACATTCAGTATTCCACTTGTTTGAACAGCCTTGCCAAGGGAGATGACTCGTAAATGAAACAAAAAGGTAGTAGTACGACCAAGCTAATATCATGTTGTAGTACAACGAGGTGAATCCGGAAACACATACCATAGCTATGCCAACACCTTTAAACAAAGGGGCAAATTTCCAACACGTCATAGGCCCACTACTACAGAATTGTCCAAGAGACGCCTCCATAAAGAAGAGAGGCACTCCAATTAGTCCCATCATTAATACAAATGGTATCAAGAAAGCACCACCTCCATTTCTGTAACAGAGGTAAGGGAAACGCCAGACATTTCCGAGTCCGACGGCATATCCCAGGAGAGAAAGGAGGAAATCAAATCGTCCGCTCCAGTTACCACGTTCTTGGTTTTCATCCTCGCCAAAGATCTGTTTTTTACTGTCAGTAGTCTCTATTGTAACACCAGTTCCCTAAAATGTGAATAAATGGAGTAACTATGATTTTTATTAAGTACTCAGAGTTAATCCTACCATTTTTATGGAAATTTTATCAATGAAAATGTGTATTTGCTATCATATTTTAATTATGATTTAGTATTTGTCCTATCATAATATTCATAATGCCTTTGACCTGAGTTTAATTCAATAGTCAAGGCAAAAGGTGTCGAAACAATAATCTTGATAAACAAAACGAGTTTAGCATTAGACTTAATTTTGCAATTGTGGATTTCATTTCTTCGAGTAATGAAAGCATGCATCAATAAATAAATAATATCGTTTTAGATAAACAATGCAGAAATATAGACTTTTTTGCTTCCAATACTAGCACACGTTGTTATAATACTTACTGTGGATGGAGTTCTAGAATATCCTCGTTTGTCATCGTACACTTCACGGTCCAGATTTCTAGAATATCCTCGTTTGTCATCGTACACTCCAGGGTCCAAAGATGTCGTTATTTGTCTGCTGTCTACTGAACTTTCTTCTGGGTCATATAATTCTCTCGGCCTAGCCTTTATAAATACATGTAGTATAGCATTATTAGATATGACACAACATTGTGCGGTCCTAGTAGAACACATACAGTCTACCTTTACAACCAGAGTATATTACCTCTAAAGGTTGTTAGCTCTTTTGCGGCTGTGTATTTGATACTTCATTTGATATTGGCTTGCTGCAGGTGGGTTTCATCTCCTGGTAGCCCGGTTTCATCCAGCAATAAAGCTGACGGCCACGATATAACTGAAATATTATTGAAAGAGGCGTTTAACACCCATAATGGCAACACAACCAATGCAGATAGCAAAGTGTATACATGTACAAGAAGAGTTTGAATATACCAAAGGGGTAATTAGAATCAGTATATCGAAGAACAGACAACGCAATGGCCAAAAGAAAAAAAATACAAGAGGACAAACAACGATCTACAATACATACACATAAAAATAAAGATCGAGTTACACGAATTCCACTAAAAACCGGGGGTGATCTCATGTGCTCCGGAAGGGTAAGCAGTTTCTGCTCCACTAGTGGTACCCATCGTGTTAATCTAGTTACAAACACGGTGATGACATGGATGAGGAAAGGACAATATCTCATATTCTCATTATGGCAGAGAAGCAATTATTTTAGTCACAAGTGTTTGGCCTTATCATTATTTTAGGTAAAGACACATTAATTGTGTGTACCAACCTCAAAGACACTGGATTGGATATTTTGTCACTAGTATTACACAAATAAAGTGGTATATGCAATATAGATACCACTATTTTCCGAGTTATTCGGTAAAATAGGTGAACGCGAAAAACGTGGTATTTGAAAATGATTTTTGCAACACGACTGCATTCTTTTCCTTTGATCTTTTGACAGTAAAAAAACTACAGTCCAGATTTAATGTGTACAATATCTCGCATCTGTGTATATTATTTCGTAATCCTTAGCTGTTGCTTACATTCTGATATATAAAACATAAAAAGGTCAGAGGAAAAGACTGCATTCATGATACAATATTGAAATAGTGGATTCCATGGGTTAGTTTGTTATAAATGATTTTCTCCCCGATAAGTATGATTGACACACAAAATGGTTGAATATTGCCGGGAGTGATGAGCAAACCCACTTTATTCGTGAATAATGTTTATAATATGAATTAATTAAGATTTCAGTATTTTCGTAGTGTTACATGATCGTTTAATATTGTCAAGATTAAAAAAGAATATCTGGAATCGAGATAATAAATCGTAATGGCAGAAAATATATAGGATTTAAAATTATTAATCCATTTTTAGCTATTTGGATTTCCTGATGACAAACTGTTTTGATCATTGAACCATGAAGAATGACACGGAATTATACAATGTGTTTACCTTATGGTTTATTTTTATACTATTTGATTGATTTTGTGTTTGTATGTATGTATGCGTCATATTAGGTCAATGGAATTTTTTAAACATATTTATCATTTCTTCAAAATTTAGCGTAATAATTTGAAATGCACTATATTAGTAGAATGGAAAAAAGGTCAGAGTTAGGAGTTTATATGTTAAAAGAGGTAGACATTATATACATACGGGAAATCACAGGTGTATTACGCTATTACCTGAAACTAATTGTTGCTTAGAGATGTCACAAGTATTACTACTTACGCCTCCCTTTAATCCATTCATATTTCGTGATGACATCCGTAATTGTTGGTTTATACAATATATTCCATTATACCCGTTCTACCCGAAAACGTAATCGGCCATGATTCAAACAGAGCGCTTCAGTCGATTCATACCTGTCCATTCAACCTGACACACATCACGTGATATTTTCTTCTTCTTTAATTTCTAGCATGATATAACATATTAACGAGTTGAAATTGATGTCTGTATTTAAAATACATCGGATTTTATTACATGAAATTAATACCCATGCGATGGACTAAGAAGTCGCCATTCTCTTTATAAAGTATCAAATTTATCATCTGGAATAAGGTCAAATGCTTTGATCATTCGCTACGATCATGGTTATCTTGTTTGTCCTTCGTTGATTGGTTGATGTGTTAATAAACAATATTCAAATTTTTCAGTAAATCATAATTATCTGGGATTGGTGACAAGAGTGTAAAGCACGGTAGTGACATGTACTCGAGTACATCAAACACTTTCTAAAATATACAATCTACTACCAGTTTTCTTATATAAACATGCACACACCTTGCATTCTGTCTCTCATAACCCAATTTGGACACTTGGGGAAAACAAGGATCGATAGGATTAAACATGTAACCTATACTACATGCGTGTTCAGTCGAATATTGATTTGGTGTTTTGTTTTAAAAGAATTCAGGAGTTTATTAAAGGATCAATATCTTAATACCATCAAAAAACATGGCATAGATCAGAGTGCTAGCTTTCAATTTCAAGATGTGTAATTTGATGTGAGTTGGTATTTCAATATCGAAAGATTTGAAATTGAAAATCTAAAAAGTCCCATAATTATATAAAAATTCCAAAATAAAGTGAAAGTATAGTATTAGAGCGATACTATTCTTTGTTTGGTTTGGTTTGGTTTATGGCGTTTAACGCCACTTTCAACAATATTTCAGTTATATTGTGGCGGTCAGTTTTATTGTTGAAGGAAACTCGAGTACCCGGAGAAAACCACAGACCTGTTGCAAGACGCTGATAAACTTTATCACATAATGTTGTATCGATTACACCTCGCCTTAGCGGGATTCGAACTCACAACATTAGTGGTGATAGGCACTGATTGCACAGGTGGTTGTACATTACGATCACGACCACGACGACCCCTCCTGTTCTGTGATAAAATGAAACTTTCATATATTGATGAAATATTTATATTTCACCAATAGGAGAGGTTTAGACCAATACAACTAGTTAAACCCCACCACTTCATTAAAGTGCCTGTACCAAGCCAGGAAAGTCAGCGGTCATGTATTTTTGCGTTTTTGCCTCTTTCATCGGTATCACGAGTATATATATATATGACATCTTTTGTTTTCTCATTTTATTGTATTTCTTCTGAAGTGTGTAAATGGTGTCAAAAGTATAGGAATACTTTGATTCGAAAATAGAATTTTAAATAACTTTGAAAGGTATAGTGATGATATTAAAAATAATAACAACTACTATAATTGAAACTGTACTCAAAATATGGCAAGATTATATTTTTATAGCAACAACCGATGCATAAAAAGTCAAGGCGGGCTTGTGTTTAAACCATTTATTGGATCAACCCATATACATGTATTACAGAACTCGCACATGGTCAAAGGCTAAAATCTAGACATCGTCGTTGTTACTTGGGTAATTGGCTTGCATAAATGTTCGAGCACAAAATCGCAAGAATTTGATTAAAGGGATAATATGCAATTTTTGTGTCATTTTCCAGTTAAGTGTTAGTTTAAACATCTGAAAGATAGAGAAAGAAAAAAGATGCAATGTGTATGTTTGAAAATCATGTTATTGTTACTTATTGGGCATGACCTACATTGGTATTGACCCACATGAATACAAATGATGTAATATTGACGAAGATAAGCACGTACATATAAAATAAAATCTGGGCTACGGAGTTATTGTGACTTTAGCTACTCCATGGGCAGTGTGAATCAGATGTGGCAAACAAAAAAATCTAATAGCTACTCCAGGGGCAGTGTGAATCAGATGTGGTAAAAAAAAAATCTAAAAATCTATTAGAATGCATACGATCAAGGTCCCTCCCTCTACACATCTATTCCCAACTTAAAGGTAAATGACAGACTGAAATGATTGCTTCCAGTAAAATACCATACATCATGTGCTCTATATGTAGTTAGATATACATTAGCTGATAGCTATATATGTATATATATATATATATTTAGATATTTGTTATATCATAAATGATTGATGTGAAGATGGCATTTTCTGTTTATGATCTACTACAATTTAATTCACAATAAAGTTTAACATTTTAACGAAATTTGATTCTTTTAATTGTGGTATGCAATATTGACATGGTTTGAAAACGATCTCTACTACAAATGTACAATGTAAATCACCTGAATTTAAAACAAAAACCTAGTAACGGCCTGAAACTTGACAAAAATTTAAAGTATTAGTAATACAAAATCGTCTGTTTCCCCGTGTACAATTATATTTGTATTACATATTAACTTGACATTACTAATAAAATTCTATAAATCACATGCCACTTTAATACTCGAGGTGAATTGTATTTAATAACGGTAAATGTAGACCATCTGGCAATGACAAATTATCTGGTTTCATATTACTATAATAGTCTATATTAGAGCTATTGTAGATACTTATAAAGTCATCAAATTGGTACAAATATATTTTTTTTAAATATAAAAAATGGTTAAATATCTAAAATAATGTTATGTCTTTACCTTTATTTGCACGTGAAAATATCAAATCATTACGTTTTTGTATCTTTAATGAAAAACTGTAAATTATTTATACATTACAACAAAATTGTTTCGGTTAAAATCATTGAATACATCAAATTTATCATTTAAATATAAATAGACTGTTCATTTTTCTACGTTCTTCGTCACATTTTGAGATAGCTGCAACATGAATACAGTTTTTCAAAGAAGTATCACAAATTTTAGACAATGTTTTTTCTTGTTTGGTCTATGACTTAATGTTTTTCTTGTTTAGTCTATGACTTTGGATGTGATGCTTATCCTTTTTGACTTTCTGCTTGCGATGTTTCATTCGTTTTTGGTGTAAATTATGCCTCTCGCGGAGTCTCCTTTGAACCCGTTGTTTAAATGTTCCAACAGATCTCAATTTGTGTCGTTTTTCTTTTACATCATCCGGTTCACCTGATAACATTTGCTTCACCTCTGCTAGATCAGTGTTTTTATCAAGATTGTATTTTTTCCCACGAAGTTCCCTGAAATGTTTTTGTTGGGATTTGTTCATAGTATTAAAATTCCTCTTACGGTTTGTCAATCTTTCTAACGATGAATGGCTGAACTTTCTATTGTTTTTAATTCTCTTCCTTCGGTGAACATCGGGTGGTATTCGTTTAGCCCGCATATTACCCAGTAGATGATTATCCGATTCTAACACACCCCTTTTCAATCGCTTTACTCGTGATAGCTCAAAAGTGTCCTTATCATGAAAACGTTTAACTCGGGACAATTCCTGCAAAACGGACTCGGCTGACCTCTTTGTTCGTTTTACTCGTGTTAAGTCTTTTTCTGGAAGAGATCTTCTCAATATTTTAACTCGAGAAAGAGGATCAGCATCTAGATCTTTGAAACGCTTAACTCTTGTTAGCTGGGGTAAAATGAAATCAGTAGATCTTCTTGTACGTTTTACGCGTGTTAAATATGGTTCATAGAACGATCTTTTCAAGCGTTTCATTCTAGATAATTTATGTTCCAAATCATCTCCTCGTTTCATACGCTTTACACGTGCAAGAGTTTGAACATCGTTTTCACTAGCAATAATCCTTTTAACTCTTCTCAATTCATTTTCCAACTTGAGTTCAGATGGCTGTTCTGCTTCTCTTTTAGCGATTCCATGACTCTGCAGTATGCAAAGAAAATAAATATAATATTAAAATAAGTTAATCTCGGATTTTCACTGACATGACATGCAAATTAATTATTTTCATGAGAATATCTTGGATCATATAGTATCAGTATTTTGCCAGATCCAAAGACATACAATGTATATCCAACATTTGAGAAAATTATCCGCCCTATGTACAGTATAGCTTAATTAAAGGGGCATTAACTGCCAAATCGTAAATTTTGTTACCCATAAAAACTATCAGATATGATTGATGCCTTAATAAAACGTGTTTCTGTAACATGTAAATGTTATGAAATGTACGCGCATCGGGGGAAAAAGGTGCAACTGCTCGTGTTTTGAGATCGATCAAGAAATGGACGCCATCTTATTAATTATCGACATTGTTTACGGAGTTTGTCGAATCGTCATTAAATCAGTACAACAATGCACTTATTTCTTATTTTTTGTGAATCTGCTTTTAGTCGGTGTAAATTACGGACAAAGAACCATGCAAGTTGGCAGTTAATAAGCGACAAAATACTAATTATTCGTTTTTACCTGTCACTAGTAAGGTCAATTGCACACGGAAAAAGCGAGGTCAAATTATTTGCTTGCAAGCAAATAAGTAATCGATGGTAATTTTCGTTCTCAAAAGGCGGAAAGTGGTTCGATAAGCTGTTTAATGTGAAATATTTACCTTTATTTCATCATTTTAAAGCTATTTACCAATTTCAAAAGCATATTTTTTTTATCAAAATCGTAGCTAATGCGCCTTTAAAATAAATAGCAATCCTCAATATCGTCTACCATCAAGGGAAATGAACCCGATCGCAATTATAAATTGATTTTTGAATTTCATATAATGCATAATTAAAAAAAATAAAAATTCCATAGAGTCAATGGTAAAAGAAGATTTGTCAGTTTGTACATTAATTGTCCTGTGACATCTTTGCAATTAGTTTTTAAAGTCTTTTCGAGTGTGTAAATTAGCTTGTTTTTTTTTATTGATATAATGTCTGGTGCATGTGCTTTCTTGTCTTCTGATTCACCATACCTACACATATTGATTATGTGATAAAGTTTGTCAGTGACTTGCGACAGGTCGGTGGTTTTCTCTGGGTTCTCCGGTTTCTTCCACCAATAAAACTGACCGCCACCATAACACTTAAATATTGTTGAAAGAGGCGTTAAGCACAATCAAACAAACAAACAAACAAATAACCGGTACACATTTCGAAGAACTTGTCAACAAACAGACTCCATCAAGGTTCAAATTAGTAAGTGAAAACCAATTGTTTCACCATATACACCACATTAAAACGTACATTATTTCAATGTTTTTTCCTTCTAATTTCTATTATTATCATAATTATGTATGGTAGATCTCAAGGCCACAGATAAATGATAATTTTACTTACCATTACCGTCTCTGCAATACACGAACAGCAGAATACAAGAGCAAGAAACACAGATATCTCCATAGCTGAACAATTGTACATGTATATTTATATCATTTAAAACTACATCGCAAATCTTTTGTATCGTAAATGTTCAAGCACAGACGATCAATATTGTAACAGTACCAACTCGCGGCAAAATCTGATGTCGTCTGGCAACTTTGTCACGTGGTTTCCTGGTCATAGATATTAATATCGATCAATTGTGTATGCTTTGTCTTGTTTAGGAATAAATAAGTTGGTAATTATGTGGTTAATCATACGATTTTGAGCAGAGATGTCAAGTTATTCTACTTCAATTTGAAACAATTAATGATTAAATCCTTTAGTTAGCAGCCATTGTTCTAAAATCAATCGATGTGCAATTTTACTATTATAACACAAATTTATTGTGTCTTAAAGCTTCTTGAGCACTCGTTTGCTAACATTTGGGCACTGTTTTTAATAAATAGGGAGCCATTCGCTTTTAATAATAAGATTTTTTTAAAAATGACTTGATAAAATAAAGGCGCTATATTCGTTAACTGCTCGTTATATTTGATCAATAACCCACCATTGTCCCTGCAATTTAAACACAGAAGTTCTGAACAATACATTTCCCCTATAATAATACATCATGAAAGTAAATAACAAATTTGTGTATAGACTATAAGCAGAACATTTGAACATAGAAATGAAGGAAGGGCCGTCGTGGTCGTATTGTATGGTAGTTGGATTTACAAATACAATGTACCTGTACAATTAGTACCTATCACCACTAAAGTTGTGAGTTCGAATCCCGTTCATGGCAAGGTGTACTCGATTTCTGGTTTCCCCCCACCAATAAAACTGACCGCCACGATATAACTGAAATATTGTAGAAGAAAGTGGCGTTTAACACCATAAACCTAAACCAAACCTGAAAATGAAGGACTGTGCAATGAAGAAAATCAGTCATTTTCAGTTAACTTTGAAACTTCATTATTTTTCTGTCAAAGAAGTACAACATAAGATATAAGATGATTTCTTATGCCAAAAATTACAACAGACTCTTAAAAAAATGTAGATTTTAAGAACTATTAATTCATTCATTCTCCGCTAAAGTGACCATTACATATTTCCCAATGCCCCCTCTACAAATCTCTGACGCCTTTAAAATCATTACAGTCAGCAGTTATTTATTATATGAAGGAGTGTGTTGTGTCATACAGACAATTCACAGATTTGCACTTTCTGATGACAGAAAACAAATACTGTTAGTCAAAGGGATACAAAAAGTGCAAAGTTCAGTGTCCCATTTGAACATACTGTTTTGCAAAGGTTAAATACCAGGTTAAAATAAATGTTAAAACAGGGCATTGGTATCCGCTGTTTGTTAAAATTGGATCTATGATTCCAATCAACTTTTCTTCCGTTGGCCTATTCAACTGTGCGTTTTATATATTTCATTGCATTCTGATTAATTTAATACAATTTTGTGCTTTGCAATATAAAAGTGCTTCTACACATGTTGGTGTCATATAGTTGTGGTCCATCAATGATTTGCAAAGATTTAAAAAAGAAGTGAAGTGCCACCTGATACATACCAGTGAAAGACGTGTCATATCATAATAATGACAATTATATATACATATATATTTTCATAGATAATGTACTTATTTTAAAATTAAGTAATCCCTCTACCCGCTCATGTTGATCTTTTAATGTCCACTTGAACTTTAAGCTGATACTTATAAAGNACCCCATTGGAAATAAGCTGAATGGCTTTCATGGGCTATCCTTGGTGAGAAAGTTCTCAGCAGCTACAATTGGTGGATTGAAGTTTCAGTTAAAGATGGCAGTTTTATGTTTTATTTTTAACTTAACGAGAAATGTTTAAACACTTGTGTATGATGTTGAAATTTTTAAACCTAAATATATTTTACCTTTTACCTTTTACCTTTACTTGAACTTAATTGTTGTTTACATAACGTAACTGACGACAATGTAATGCATATTACCAATACTTATTATTTTTGTGTCATTTTATTTATGTTAAATTCAAACATTTGGTTAAACCTATAATTGAATCGAGCAATAGATGTGCTATCATGTATCCAATACTCATAAAGGAATTGTTGGAATTGTATTTAACGTATATGACGATTTGTTAACCTAACTGACGGAATGGGGACCCGGGTGGCTCAATGAGTTAGGTCGTTGGATATAACAACTCATACAAGCCTATCACCAATACGGCGTGGGTTCGCGCCTGGCTTTGTAAATTACAAAAAGGGTGCACTCGACTCAAAGCCGCACGTGATAAAGTTTACCAGTTGCTTGCCCATGGTCGGTGGTTCTCTCCGGTTAATCCGGCTTCCTCCACCACTAAAACTGGTCGCCATGATATAGCTGAAATATTGNGGGGGGGGGGGGGGGTCACTTCCTATACACTTGTATATACAGACGTGCCGCTGGATTGGGTCGGTTTCTTGAGCTGTCAAATATATGACTGGGGTGAAAATTTTGTATTAGGATATGTCAATGGGTGGTAATTGGTAAGCAAATAATATATGAATGGGTCTTATAATACATTAACACACAGATAAATTCCTATGTCTGATCACTGCGATCTGGAGTCGATGTCCTGCACAAAAGTGATGTCCTGCGAGGAATCTGACATTTAATCCTCCGATAATTGAATAATCAAGTGTCAAATTAATATATTACAGGATGTCTCTTATCTGGACCATGTCTGTACAAACAATTAATAATTAGCAATCTCGGTTTCAGGTAAATAAAATATATGAATGGGTCGACATTCTAGGTAAGGAATATATGAATGGGTAGGATTTTTTAATGTGTCAATATATGACTGGGGATGTTTTCCAATTCCCAGCTACACCCCAAGGCATGAAGAATTATTTTTTAAGTCACTTACCCAAGGGAAAGTGAAATAAAAAAATTACTTTCCCTTCCAAATTTCTACTTTCCCGTTGAGGCCCACGAAGCCGGCCAAATTTATCTAGGAGGGTTTGGGACATGCCCCCACATGAACATTTTGAAATATTTAATGCAAAATCCTGCATTCTGTGCATAACTGAAGACTGAAAGGGTTTTGTTGTTTGAAAATAAATTGATTTTTCTTACTTTGATTTTTGTGTGTTTATAAGCAATTTTGAGATTTGAATCTAAATAAAACTACGTTTTTGCTGGTTTGTGATTATTATTTTTGATAGATCTTCATTTAATGCTCCTAGTTGTAAGGTCTGGGAATTTTACAGAGACCAGATCTACAGTAGAGGGTACAAAACACCTTTTCATTTTCGTACACAGAAATTCGGCCGACTATTTCACTTGAAACGAATGGTTCCTTTTTTCTTTATCAAGATCTATTATATTCACTGACTTCCGACCTCTCTATAGGCCGTGCCTACTCATATTATCTAATTTTTAATTTAGTTTGTATTTCAAAATATCTGTGAAAGTTCAAAACACAACATCGATATCTGGTACCTTGTGTACATACAATTTTATACCTTTACGTACGGAATTCAGGCTTAAATAAATCGTAAACCAGTTTCAGAAACTGATATATCTCATAACCGCAAAGTACAACAACGAGCAACAACGGACTTATAACACTTTCCCGGCGGGAAATACTGGTCAGCAAGTTACTTTGCCGTGTGTTTTTTTTACTTTTTTTACTTTCCCCGGGAAACGGGAAATGGTAATCTTCATGCCCTGCACCCCTGTACCTCAAATTACCAGAAGCGACCCCCCCGTGTACAGGATACAAGATATTTTAACCAATCATGGTGCCCAAACACAGCATGACATTCTAAAAGAAACAATAAACAAGAAAACTGGAAACATGTTTATGTAGCAAGGGAAAAAAGGGGGGGAAGCTCCATTAATCGTTAGTATAATAATCTTTATTGCAAGTAAAACCCTTGTGGGTAAAGCAATAAAAAGCTCTACATATATACTGTGACATGAACAACATAAAGAAATGTCATATATTTAGTGCACCTCTTTCTTTATTCAATGAGAGAGTAGACATTTTGAAACAAGTAAATTAAAATTTTTATCTTCTTTTATCATTAACCAAGATAACTTTTGTTCACTATTTAATGGCAATTATTTGAATTAAATCAAATAATGTTTCCTGGTATTAGGGGCGAGTAGAAAATGGGGCGAGTTTACTTGTCATGCATTGAATAGTACACTGGTCAGGATGATCTCCCTTGACAAAAATGTCATTTTGTGAAAAGACCACAAAGTTGTTGCATCGCACTCACATTCAGAGAAGTGTTTCAAATTCAATTTTTGCATCGAGCACAGTCGCTTGTGGCAATCTTCTTTGTCGTCATGAGTGTCACACTTCTAAAACCCCGAACTATCGGACATTTTCAACGACGAAGCAGACTAGGATCAGCCTCAGTAATAAAAACCTACGACAACTAAACTTAACAAACTTTCCAAAAACAGGAGCATCTAACATACTCAAAATAGTGGAAAATAATTTGAGGACAATTATGGTTAAGATTTTTATCGACAAAACCTATTCGAAAAAAGAATTTTTGGAGGGAGCAAAACAGGTTTGTCCCTAGAGTGTACAGGAAATGTGCATGCACAATGTAAATGTATGTAGGTTTTCACAAGCATCATCACTAGCATGATATTGACCAATCAGATATCATGAATTTAATTGATGATTGGCTGTGTAACTTGAAATAATTACAGCACCCTGTATGATCCACAATCATCTCACAAGCCAGACAAGGGTGAACTCCATTTGTTAATTTTACGTAACCTGTTGTCTCTATCAGACAACCAAGCATCTAGCATGCAATTACTGATTGTGCTTAATGCGATGATCCGGTAAACACTCTCTCAAGTTCACCTTAACTTTACTGGATGACCCTTGTATATTGTTTCCTAAAGTTATTTACATTGTACAATGAAAACAATTAAATTCTCAATCGTTCATGTTTACAAATACAATTACATGTAGCTCTACTTACTTTTTGTGGCTAATCAATTTAAAAATCTTATGATTTAGCACAATTTTTTTCAGTTGACACATTTTTACTAATTATGCATTCAGGTGTTAATGTAGCGACAGTAGGGAGTTGTAATTCAGTACAGTCAGACATACAAAATGTAGCGTGATAAATCACTGTGATAGCCGTATCACTCTTCTTGGTGATTTGGATATATGTTTTGTTCTATTAAATATATCTTCAAAATTCTTTTATAATTTGAGTGTTGGTCAGTTACCTACAATTGCAAAATAACTTCAAATTTCAACTAATATGAGGTCTGAGAAAAAAATAAGGTGTCAGATTGTCTTGATCAAAGGTATATTTCTTTACTTTTCAGGCCATAATCCATGTATCACATCTGATTTCTGCTGGCAACTTTAAAGCCTTAGAGGGACTGGTTGATTCTGATGTGAGTGTAGTATTAAAATCCAGCTTAAGTAGACATTATGAATTGTATCACATTTTAGAGAGAAATAATTCACTGTTGTTTCTATGTACCATAGGTACATATGTATCACAACATTTTCTGTCTGTTTGGCATTTGATAGTTTTAACTCAAATTTCAATGCAGTTTCAATCTGGTATTTGACTAATATTTTATCTTGTTTATTGCACTTCCGTCAGTCATCCAATTGCATTTTCTGTTTATACTTTCAACAATATTTCAATTATACTGTGGCATTCAGTTTTATTGGTGGAGGAAACCAGAGTATTCAGAGAAAACCATGACATGTCGCAAGTCACTGACAAGCTTTATCACATAATGCTGTATTGAGTACACCTTGCCATGAACAAGTCACTGACAAGCTTTATCACATAATGCTGTATTGAGTACACCTCGCCATGAACGGGGTTGGAAATTACAACTTTTATAGTGATAGGTACTGATTAGACAGGTAGAACTTTGTAAATCCAACTGCTATGCGATCACCACGACAACTGCCCCCTCATTTGATTAAGTATCTACCTGTATAACTTATTTATTCAAGATTTGTTGATTGTTTTTTTCTAGGTTTGAAACAGAACAACCATTTACTTCACCTGTACTTATTGGTTACTGTACACACAGTTGGACTGTTGAAAAGAATGTATTAATTTCAGAATCTATATCTTGTTCTGTTATTTTACTGCAGGTCATAGCAGAAGTACAAAGAAGTTATCTTCAGTTTAGTCCAGAAATGAAAGAAGAAATAGCAATTAAGAATTCAGACATTGTTAGAATGTATATATATGAAACAGGCTGGAACATAACAAAGGAAGGAGGAAAATGTATGTATATCCATCTGACCAAAGACCAAGCTGTAGGTTATGCTATCACTTTGCATTTGTTATTTTTCTGCAAACTCTGCATTTCAGATTTCAACCTGCTTTCAAGAAATGAGTCTTGAAAAGATTCATATTTTGTTCTTCCTCGACATCTAATAATGTACAGGCATCCACATTAAGGTTTTTACATATTTGTCTCGTCAAACTATTGCTATATAAATAAAATTGACTCAAAAACTCACTTGTCCGAGTAAAAGCAATTAAAAAAAGTACAAGACTTTACCTGACTGAATGTTAGGTGAAGTTAACAACAATCAAAGCATCATACAGTTAATTTTTCTTTGATCGCGAAACAAAATTTGCCTTTGCTTTATCTATGGTGATATCATTGTTGTCGTCATCATTGTCCATCTGTAGACAGAATGGTTTCTGTGCATTTGCAATAATTTAGGGTTAGCTTTCGAATTCTCTGATCCGTGGTACTGAATAAAGGTTGATAATGATTTGGAGTAGTTGTAACCCTACCCATTTCTAAACAAAAGACCCTAAGATGCAAAAGTGGATGTTTCTGTTATTTGTATATGGAGAGTTTATTTTTAATCTACTCCTGAAACCACTGAGCCAGTTTAAATTGGTCTGAATTATCGTTTGGATGCCTACTTCAAAATGATGTCTATTAACCTCACTACTTGGCTATATTGCTGCCATATTTATAAATAGAACATGAGGGAAAAATTACGGTACGAAAAAAAAAAAGATATTTTTTTTTTTATGGCTAATTATTTGGTTTATATCAGTTACTTGCAACAGGTCGATAGTTTTCTCCGGGTACTCTGGTTTCCTCTACCAATAAAACTGACTGACACGATATAACTGCAATATTGTTGAAAGTGGCGTTAAACACCATAAGCTTAAACCAAACCATAATTATTTATACCTATTTTTAGATTTTGGCTTGCCATAATAATTCAAATTAATGATAGCCTTAATTATTATTATTGCTAGTCTTAATTTGAATGAGGATAGATATAGATATATGTTAATTATTATTATTGCTAGTCTTAATTTGAATGATGATAGATATAGATATATGTTTTTGATGGTAATAACTTGACATGTAAACACCTGGTCTAGCTAATACAGCCACATTTATACCTGAATCATGAAACAATCGGGGAATCTTGTGGTCAGAGAGATAAAATTGCCTTACAACAGGGCACCAACGACCACTTTTTAACAAGCGTGTTGCTCATTAGAAGCTACTGCTAGTTATCTTTTACATGCAAGGAGCGTGACATTTATCATACATGATGCACTTATTTACTTGCTGTCCTGAGGGAAAGTTGGTTACGGTATTGTCCTGTACAACTAGTATACAACCCCTTTCATACGGTTTTTACCCTGTAACTGAGAAACCTTGTCCTATTTCATGTATTTCTATGCCCAGGGTATCCCTTCAGGGATATTACACATACACATTCGATAGCATTTGCAGTTTAGAAATTTAGTGCATATAAAAAAACGAGTTTGGAAGGTCGAGACTGGCATTATCACAAGTATAGCAGCGAGTCTGACAGGTGATTGTTTTTTTGGTAACGTCGCAATGTGTTTGACGATAATTTTCAGTATCACTGCCATTTCGTTAATACTGACAATATTCCTTGGTGAGATAAAAAAAAAAAAAATCAAAATTACCGATAATCATATACCTAGCTAACTCAAACTAACATAGTAGATCCTAACATCTTTATATGTATGTGCTTTACTAATGTTAACGAGGCCGGGATAAGGTACCGGTACTTTATGTATTCAACTAACAAATGTACAGATTTCAATAAAAATATCACAAATTAAAAAAAAAAAAAAAACATAGTAGATCCTTGTGTTAAATTTGACAATGTGGACGGGTGTTTTGTTAAAAATGCTATCTTCTTCTTTTTTCAGTAAGAACACGAGTTGAAAAAACAGTACTATTACATGTTTTTTATAAAGATTTGATGACCAACCCCATGCAACCACTAGATTTCACTAAGTTTAAAAAGCTACACCAGATATGCAACTATAGGTAAGTTACATAATATTAGTTTGGTAGGTAACGTAAAACAAGCCAGACAAGTCTAAGCATGTCCTGATATGTTAATATAGGTATGTTATAAAATATTAGTTCGGTAGGTAACATAAAACAAGCCAGACATGTCTAAACATGTCCAGATAAGTTATTATAGGTACAAGTAACTTGTAGAATATTATTGGCTTTTGTCGTGCAGACAATATTTCAACAAATGAAAAACCTAAACAGTGATAACAAGTGATTAACAATGTTTTTTAAAACAAGAGGACGTTTCTCAGTTATCTCTCATCGAAGTGCGAAGAAGCCCTGAGATGAGAGATGACTGAGAAAAGTCCTTGAGTTTAAAAAAACATCTTTAATTATTTTATCGCTATGATAGTACAATCAAACCTGTTTTAAACAGCCACCCAAGGGAAGGTCCGAAATTGGCCACGTAACACATGTGACCTCTTAATCAAGGTTTGAGATTTTAGGAACGTTAGCCAATTCTTTTTAATGTCAGTCATTTACAATATTTTGATAATCATTTGTATGTATTGTGTACGTATTTTCAACGCGTGCGTGAGTATTGATTTTTCTAAAAATAAATAAAACATCAAGTTTGAGATTTTAGGAACGTTAGCCAATTCTTTTTAATGTCAGTCATTTACAATATTTTGATAATCATTTGTACGTATTATGTACATATTTTCAACACGTGCGTGAATATTGATTTTTTAAAATAAATAAAAACATTCTCTGATGAGGTGTTATTATCTGAATTTTACCAATTATAGATTCAATAATTGTCAGGAAACTTCGAGAGAGAAAAGAAACCTGCATTTGATTATACATCATGAACATGTACATTTACATAATACGGCAATACACAATCGTGTATTTAAAATTTACGAAAATGTCAACAAAACGATCTTTCATGTAAATCTACAAATACTACGTAATTGAACACTAATAAAAAAAAAAACATCTATTCTGTTGTAAAAGCTTATCGGCAATTTAACAAGATGTTGGAATGTTATTAAGAGAGGGTTCAGCGATTTTAAATGAATATTGTTTCATAAAATTTATTGATGATATCGATGTACA
Organism: Gigantidas platifrons; assembly: GCA_002080005.1. NCBI lineage: Eukaryota > Metazoa > Mollusca > Bivalvia > Mytilida > Modiolidae > Gigantidas > Gigantidas platifrons. Next base: position 148,385 of record MJUT01049964.1, on the reverse strand, counting down.
CAACAGACTGTTGAATGGCTTCAATTTGGAGTTTTCTCTACAATGTACTCTGTTGTCACGACATCAAACGCTTTCAAATTTATCATTAAATGATATTTCATTCATGATTATGACTTCAAGGTTTCAATTAAGAAATCCAATTGTTTTCTTTACAAATGATAATTAACAGTTATCAAATATCACCTGACTCTTGTTAATTGATTTAATTGATAATTTTGACATAGCGAACCTAATTTGAATGGATTTGAATATTTGGCCACATGACCGTTTAACAAAGTAAAAGGGTGCCCGATTTCGATGGCCGTTGACCGTGTAAAGCAGGTGACTGCTTAATTCAGTTAAATTAAATAGCGAAAACAGTCGGGAGGATATTGGAATGGCCACATATCGGAGGTGACCGCTTATTTCAGGTGACCGTTAAGGCAGGTTTGAATGTATATTTATCAAAGATTTGGTAATGTGACGTCATTATAACGTCATATTAGATATTACTACGCATACTTGACAACGCTTAGCGATTAGCGATAATATGAATATTCTCAGCACTTACGTGATATTAAGCATATTGGTTTTAAACATCAAAGGGAAAGTAAACATTACAGCAATAATGAACTGATTGGTGAAACTCCAACCCATGTATTGTACAATTACTTACAATGTATAAGTGACATGACTCGTGTCTCTATTATTGTCTGCTAATGTAAGCAAAAAAAATATTGAAGATGTTTGCAATCTTAAATGAAGGTGAAAATTGTGAAGTTGTGCCAGTCAATTAGCCTATTAGAAAACTAAATGAACCACTTGTCGCAACCGATGTCTCTATCCCAATGCCTACATATCGCTTGGTCTTAGCAACTCTCAGTCTCTCTTTTTTTCTGGAGATTTTATTCTTATAGAGGCACTTTCAATAGATTTTGTTCTATTAATATATGTTATAAATAAACTAATTTAACTTTCATAGGGTTTAAACGGTTTTTTGACAAAATGATATATATTTTTATAAATAATTTGTTTTGCGATTCGTTTGTTGCAATAATAAATGATTGATTGATTGGTGTTTAACGTCCAGTGAGCAATTTTTCAGCTATATTCAGGACGATGAAATAATAAAAGTTTAAAAGGAAATCTTGTAATTATTTCAGCTGTATAATAAATTGATTATTGAAAAATGAAGGGGCCGTCATGGTGGTGATCATATGGTAGTTGGATTTACAACTACCTGTGCAATCAGTTCCTATCACCACTAAAGTTGTGAGTTCAAACCCCGTTCATGGCGAGGTGTACTCGATACAACATGATGTGATAAAGTTTGTTGGTGATTTGCGACAGGTCGCTGGTTTTCTCTGGGTATTCCTGTTTCCTCCACCAATAAAACTGACTGGCACGATATAACTGAAATAATTTTGGAAGTGGCGTTAAGCACCATAAACCAAACCAAACCACATTAATCCTAAATTATGCAACATGGAGGCTCTATGATTAACACAATTTGGTACATATATATTGGATCAGTTGTAACATACATTTATATAATTCTTGTACATTTTTCGGAATGCTCAGCATGTTGAATATTACATTGATAAACTCAGTGTGTAGTAAGAACATGTCAGGTTTGATTTGGACAGACACAAAAATGTGGCGAGATTAATCCCAACCATCCCCTTGTTAGATCTCTAACAGCAATATAGATACACATATAAACAAACAATAGAAAACCTCCTCAGATTCTCTTTCCTTTATCTATGTATTGTCAGTTTTGCATGTAAGTTGTGTTTTCTGTTATTTTTGTAGATTTATTAAAGATTGTTCAGAAGATGCCGCAGATGGATGGACTATTAACAAATTGAACCATTTTAAACTAGTGGATGAAGATGATGATTAAAGTTGAACAATTTTAAACTAGTGGATGAAGATGATGATTAAAGTTGAATCATTTTAAACTAGTGGATGAAAATGATGATTAAAGTTGAACCATTTTAAACTAGTGGATGAAGATAATGATTAAAGTTGAACAATTTTAAACTAGTGGATGAAGATGATGATTAAAGTTGAACCATTTTAAACTAGTGGATGAAGATTAATCTTTTCTCTAACATATCGTTGGTAGTGTTTTTGTTTTAAATGAGATATTAAAATAAATTGTATCAATTTGTTTGTTTGTTTGTTTTTGCAATTGATAGTTTATGATGGTTTATGAAATTTAACCCCACTTTCAACAATATTTCAGTTATATCATGGTGGTCAGTTTCATTGATGGAGGAAAACAGAATACCAGGAGAAACTTAATGACCTGCCACAAGTTACTGATAAACTGTATCACATAATGTTGTATCGCCTGAGTGGGATTCGAACCAATGGAACTACATTTGTATTATTGATATTAATTGTTATTGTTGAAAACTCCTCTATGAATAAATACATTTTTGTACTTCATGACATATAACATAGACATGATAGAAAACTTTTGTACCTATTTTTGAGAGCTTCAACATGACTTCTGACAAAATGTTGTTACAAGCTTGTCACCAGACCCCATTGGCATTGAAACTTAAGTTCCATTCTTCGAATAATCAAATTGATAAATAACACGTCTAGACTATATGAGTAACATAGCAAGTGTCTTTTAAGAGACAGGAACTGCCTACCCTTCGCGAGCACCTGGGTTCATCCCCGGTTTTTTGTGGAGACCGTGTTGCTCATCTTTTTAGTTTTCTGTGTTGTGTTTTTGTGTTTTGTTTGTCTTCATCTTGTGTCTTGTGTGCCTAGTGTTGCCAGGATCTCTGTATGGCCATTCTCGATTGCCTATATGGTTTTCTCTATCATTTTTGTAGATTAATATTAAAGTAAGTGTTATTATCATATCAGTAAGTTATTAACCTGACTGAATTTTGGATTTAATTTTACTCTAAAAAAAAATCATTATTTGGCAATTTAATAATTTTTGCTTGAAACAACACTTATCCCTTTAAAACAGTATGTACAGTGTACCATATATTAATATTATTATTATTGATTTTCTTAGCAAAATGGATGTATTAATTACAGTAGAACTTCTCAGTGGCTTGAATTTGAAGTGTCTGTCTAAATGTGTCTTGACTTATCATAGTTCAAGCTACCTTAATTTCAGAGGAAAATAAATCTGGTTCTGATCCTGGAGAGTTCCATTATGCTATGATAAGCAACTGATGTTCATGTAGCCATGGAACATCAAACAATGTTTGTTTTCAATGGGAAGAGCAATCTTTTCGATATACTTGCTTACAAAATGGGATTTCCATCACACCAACAATATTTACAAAGCCCATGAAACCTGTTTACTCAAACTTGAAAGGTTAGAGTTCATAAATGTTTACACTGACATAGTTTGCTCTGTGGTGGTACCAAAGAAGATTGCAAAAGAAAAAGAAACGTAGAAACAAGCCTCATTTCGTTTTTCTTGAGAAGCCCATGTATGAAGTTGGCCTCCTACGAATAAAGGTATTATGTCCATGAGAAGAGGAGAACAATTGGTATCTATAGGAATGCAGACTGTTGAAAAACTTGCACACCAAATATGACAAATATGTATTCATTTATTGCAAAGGAAATAAAACCTTTCCTGTATTTCAGTAGGATTTGATCGATTGATTTCTGGTGTTTTAACGCCACTTTCAACAATATTTCAGCTATATCATGGCGACCAGTTTTAGTGGTGGAGGAAGCCGGAGAGAACCACCGACCATGGGCAAGCAACTGGTAAACTTTATCACTTGCGGCTGCGAGTCGAGTGCAACCTTTTTTGTATTTCACAAAGCCGGGTGCAAACCCACGCCGTATTGGTGATAGGCTTGTATGAGCTGTGAGATCCAGCGACCTAACTCGTTGAGCCACCCGGGCCCCCTATTTCAGTAGGTGTTCCTCTAGGTAAATATGTTTTCCAAGATGAACTCTCCCTTTGAATAAATATAATATCTGTTGTTCATTTGTCGTGGTCATTCAATGGGAAGTTTTAATGTCTCAAGGGGAAGTCAATCATTCTTTTCTTAATTTTGCTGTATAAAAATAACTCATAGTGATGAAAATACATATACAAAAATGTACCTAATAACCTATACTAAATAAGAACACATATTATGGCAAGTATAATTGTTATAATTACAAATACAATTGTACATTTCTGAAGAACACATTTTCATTTTATGTGGTCAGTCTTCTGAATATATGCACCTAATTTGGGGGGGGGGGATTAGGGGTTATGGTATTTAATGTCACTTTTAGCAATATTTCAGTTATATCATTGTGGTCAGTTTCACTGGTGGAGAAAACCACCGGCCTGTCGTAAGTCACTGACAAGCTTTATCACATAATGTTGTATCAAGTACACCTCGCTTAAGCGGGATTCAAACTCACAACGCTAGTGGTGATAGGCACTGATCCAACTACTATACGATGTTTTTTGGGGTATTGTGTTTTTGCATAATTCCTTACATCATATATTTTAAAGGAATTCTCTGATATTCTATGTCAAAGAAATACAGTCAAACTTGATTTAAGCAGCCACTTAAGGGCCGGCAAAAACTGGCTGCTTAATAAAGGTGGCCTGTAATTCAAGGTTCACATTTTTTAAGTATTACAAATATTCCNGAATTAAAACTGTTTCGTCCATGTCATCATATATACATTGTATAATGTAAATGTTTATTTTATTATGGATGTATAATGAACAAATTAAATTGAACAAATTGCTATTGTATGTACCTTTATGTATTGTTTAATGTCATGTGATTGTATTGATACACGCCAGCATATGGCATATTGTCAATAAAAATATTTGACATTTAAAAAGTAGTGTTTCATATACCTTTTGACATGGAACCATGGGATTTCAACAACATTTAACACATGCTAAGACACGCAATAGTTCAAGTAATCATCTTTATCAGATGAACGATTCCTGCTCACGAGAGCCTCTAGTTCTATGAAGAAAGCAACATGTCTAGAAAGACCACAGTTCGTTGGAAATAAAGTGTACGTAATTAATCTTTCAAGACATGTATTGTTGTTTTATAGATTTGATCTTTAATGTTTATTGGGTGAAAAATATGGAATGTTTAGTCTAAATTGTGTTATTACTAAACACGGTCCATTTAAATATCAGATAAACATAATAAAAACGTAGCTAGCTATCAAATATAGTGAGAAACGACACGTTTCTGGAATAACCTTCATTTCATCAGGGACGCTCAAAATCTAAAGATTGGAAAGCCAAATAATTTAAAGATTTGGGAGCAATAAAACCAAAGGGCCTTAACATGATAACCCAAAGTCGGCCAAGATCACCTATCACTGAGGTTGAGGGAGGAGAACCTTTTAGAAATAATTACAATATTTAGAAACCGTAAATTTCAGTAATAAATATAAACAAACAACCTCAGTGCCGAAGCACTGACCATAAAATGACTATATTTATTTACATTTGACCTAAATCTTTCGTAATCAAAATGGGAATGTGATTAATGAAATGTTCCTGGGACTTTACATTGCGCAACAATTTTATAAAACCATCTGTCATGATCTCGTGTTAAAGGGTTGTAGTCATATATACGTTAACTCAATTAAAATGAACCGGTGTTTTGTTTTGCTTATTCTTGGAATAGTTGCTTTGGTAAGTTTAAAACACAATATAATGATATTTGTTTATCTTGTAAAAAACAATTAGTGTCACTAAGTGAGTATAAGTATTTATGAGTTAATTCGTCTGAAAATCCACATGAGTGTGACAACAGTCTAATATTAGTAAAATCTACATGTTTGAAGCCAAAACGCAATTGGATAGATTAAAAAATGTGTTTCCGGCGTTCTGAGAAACAAAGGACATAACAATTGTTTTCATGATTTTAGATTTTTATTCGATCGTCAAAGCGTATGCTTTCTAAAGGTAGCTAAATATTTATAGACTTGCACACGGACACAACAGTCCACTAATAGACACGTCTCTCTACTCAGACATATTAACCTGATTTCGAGCACACCAGTCTTCACTCTTGATGTTCTTCTGCACGCGAATCGAGGACGGTAACTATCACACCAACCAAACAGGATTGATATACATGTAAAAACAAATGATCTAAGTCTTGTGTTTACAATGGCAAGCTCTGAAGTTGTGTTCTAGTATCAACAGCAATTCTTTGACACTTCTACTCCTGCCACTATGTTACATCATTCATAATTGAAATAAACAGATATATAACTTTAATAGATAACAAACAATAAATTGAATTCAACATGATACTGATTATTTGTACAAAAAGGGGAGACGCATGCATGATAATAATAAATATAAAAAAGATTAAACAAATAAAGAAGTAAATAACAACAAATCATGGATAATCTTTCGTGACAAGCCAGTGGTTTCCTCTGACTATTCCGTCTCAATTCACTAATCAAACCGACCGCCAATATACCACATTACTGAAATATTGTTGAACGCGTTATTGCAGAGATACGCGTAACTCATCACCAATTAAACCAAGAGCTTAGAACAATAAGTTCCTTTCGCTTGCTTGTATTAAAAAAATGGAATGGGCATAAATAAAATTTGTTATTGTTAATTGAAGGATTACCGGTATTTTGAGCCCAATTTTGATTGGATTTAGTTGCATTTTAATACACTTTGAGAGGCTTGATGCATGGCATAAACATACTGAATGTTTGGGGATGACGAAATTATCTTTAGTGTCGGGGTTGTCCCGAAATCTGCCATTTTGCTGTAATATTCTAAAATATTACATAATATATATTATCCTGACAGAACATAGAGGAATCATGTATGTTTCTGAAAATATATGGTGATGGAAATGTTAAAAATCAATAAACTGTCATTGACAAAGGTGCATCATCATTGTATGATGTGTGATCTACGTGTGGATATCATTGTTTAAAAATCTATAGCGCGATATTTTAACCATCAAAATGTAAACCTGTTATTAGAAAGCAACATACGATGATATCACATATATCTTCACTACACAATAACGTATTCAGAAAAGACAATTCTCCAGTATCAACAAAATGACAAATCACCACTCACTCACATCAACTTATGACAGTAATAAAGAATCAAACACACCTGTCTCCTTTCACAATGCACGAAGAAATATTGTTTAATTGATCATGTAAATGAATTGTAAAATATATTCGGAAACATATATTTACTCATTTATATTTATATTAATTACTAATAGGCTCAAGATCCTAACTGTTCACATCAAAGTGATTGTCAAACTGACGAATGCTGTGTCCACAGTGGAGTATTCGGTGGAGATCACCTTGAACTATTGGGTCGGAAGCGATTTATATTCACCACTCATGTCGGGAAATGTCGACCTTTTAGGAAAATGGTACCATATTAACAATTGTGATTTAAAGCATAAATTTTGATGTTCCGAATATTTTGTTTTTGTGTGAAAATATATACATTGTAGATCTAGATTGCATTCGTAATTTATTAGAAAAACTTATATGTTAAATTTTAATAGACAAACAATACATACTAACTTGTGGACAATATAAATTAACTTGAAATATTAAGTTTGTCATTTTACACATCGATGAGGCGACAAGGGAAACAGACATTAATGTATGATAAACACGACATACATGAGACAAGGGAAACAGACGTTAATGTATGATAAACACGACATACATGAGACAAGGGAAACAAACGTTAATGTATGATAAACACGACATACAACGACAGAAGACGGAAACAAGATACTCGATATGGACATGTATAAAAATGTAGCAAATATTTAATTGTCTATGATGTAAAGTAATCCCTGAATAACAAACAAAACGTTTATATAGCATAGAAAATGTACAAACATGAATGAATTTGAAGATAACTACACAATACATTCTGGCTTCTTTTTTTTTCAGAATGAAACATGCTTGCCTTTTATGGCCCATGATATCTTCAACCACGAATTGTATCAAAGTCATTGCCCCTGCATTAAAACTTTGCAATGCCGGGGAGAAACGGTACACGAGGGTCCAAATGGAATCCAACATTTTAACCCGAAATGCCAGACCATCGACAGCACGCACAGTACTTCAACAGCTGGAAATTAAAACACGGAAGGTTTATAAACCGATTACTATAAGATTATTGTTCTCTTATTAATTTAAATGTCTCTAGTTACAAAACTAACTATTAACAAAAAAAAAACAATTTTTTGTGCGTGTCTCTAGTTACAAATAAAAATCAGCATTAACGCTCGCCTCTAGTTACAAAAAAAACCCAAACGAATAAGTAACGCACGTCGCTAGATACCAACAAATTAGCAATAACAATAAAGTAACGCACGTCGCTTGATAACACAACATGAGAAATAACAACCAAGCAACGCACGTCGCTAAATACAAACAAAAACAGCAATACAAACTAATTAACGCACGTCTCAGGTTACAAAAGGTCAGCAACAATTATCAACCATTGTTCATCTCTATGTACAATCATAATCAGCAACAATGCACTATAATTAAATCTAGTTACAAGCCAAGCCAGGAACAACAAAACTGGTGATCAACAAACACCATGTATTGTATGCGTCTGGTAGATACCCCGTAGAACCAATCGACAACGACAAATAATAGCACGATTCAACTTACAAACCTAATAAGTAAAAAAGAACAATCAATTAATGTCTCTATTCAGAAGAAATATACTCCCATTGTGCACTAAGCCCTAATATTAATAGAAAATGTCGTTTGTCCAATCACTGACTTATTTACAATTCGTTCACCTTGGTACTTCTCATTCAGGTATAGGTGGACGTAGTCACTTTTGTTAGCTATTCTAATTAGGCCCTTTGGTTTTCTTTCTTCCAGATTTTTAATTTATTTAGCTTTCAAATAGTTTGGCTTTGAGCGTACATGATGAAGGTTATTCCAGAAACGCGTCGTGCATGATGAAGGTTATTCCAGAAACGCGTCGTGCAGGATGAAGGTTATTCCAGAAACGCGTCGTGCAGGATGAAGGTTATTCTAGAAACGCGTCGTGCATGATGAAGGTTATTCCAGAAACGCGTCGTACATGATGAAGGTTATTCCAGAAACGCGTCGTACATGATGAAGGTTATTCCAGAAACGCGTCGTACAGGATGAAGGTTATTCCAGAAACGTGACGTACATGATGAAGGTTATTCCAGAAACGCGTCGTACATGATGAAGGTTATTCTAGAAACGCGTCGTGCATGATGAAGGTTATTCCAGAAACGCGTCGTACATGATGAAGGTTATTCCAGAAACGCGTCGTACACGATGAAGGTTATTCCAGAAACGCGTCGTACATGATGAAGGTTATTCCAGAAACGCGTCGTACATGATGAAGGTTATTCCAGAAACGCGTCGTGCGCACTAAATGTTTTTTAATCAGATAATAATATAATAAAATAACATACAAAAGCCAACAACATGTCAAATAGAATTTTAGAAAAATAAAAGAAAAGACAAAATAATTTGAAACTCGCAAATAATAATGGAGTAAGAACCATTGTTTTCACAGAGTCACTATCTCATGCTCACTGCATACCACCGGTTGCACAGAAAGTTTGAAATTAACATTAACTCCCTACCTAAAATAAATAATCAAAATAGCAAAACACAAATTGGAGTTACGAACCGAACATGGAACTTGCACATCAATAATACAATGGTTAACTCTGAATATGAATGAGGACAACATGACATCCTTGCATCCTCCTTGAGAGAGAAAAATAACTTTAGAATGACATCATGTACTTCGAAAATGTAAGTTTCTCTTATCGTGTAACAGAATACAAAACATACGAACATATCTAATTATTATAATGTATTTATTTCCTCACACTTAGAACCAAATCATTACTCTAAACACACATTGAATTATGAGCTGTGGCTGTCGTGCCTGTACTTTGACATGTTAGTCCAGACTCACACGGACATTCTATCACATACAAGTTAGGGTTATCTCTTGATGTTGCTCCGAATGGGTCGCATCTCTCTCCTGTTTTACGTAGAGCACGACATGTTCCTTTCGATTCTCCAAAAATGAATCGCTTATGGTGTCTGCCTTCGATGCAACATTCGTGTGAATCGCACTCAGAGGCTTTTGTGCATTCCTTACCCTGTGACTCTGCACCCTGTAGCATGAAAACATATAATTTTTAATTAAATTATTAAAATTTGTCTAGTTGAAATCGGGCAAGCGACGGCGGAAATAATTTATCAATGCTATTGTGAAAATCGAATCCAACGTGAAAAACAATTAGAAAATGAAAAAAAAACAAAATAGACGCACCTTCTGTGTCACAACAAACGTTTTTTCATATCCATGGTTATCAGTATTGATACATATTTAAAAAAAAAATAGGAATCAGATATTGTCAATTCACTTGACAACGCTACATATACCCCGACCACACTTACAAAAGTCGAATTCTTGGGCAATCATTGGTCAGTTTTATGTTCCAACGGAATTTCAACCAAAGATAACGAACTAGACATCTGGTCACTCTGCTGGATACCCAAATTGCACACATGTCCTCACAAACAACGTTATATTGATGGGTTGGTCAAATTTTTCAAGAAAACCTTTTTCAAACTATTAACATCTATTCAATCAGCGGTAAACACCGGGCTTCAGAGTTACTGTGACACTAGCTAGTTAAGGGGTTGTGTGAATCAGATGTAGATTCTGAAAAGTCTGAAGATCTGCTAGAGTCCATGCAATAGTATTAAATTTGTATTACTTCTCTACTCAACTATTCCCACTCAAAACAAAAAGACAGATAAAAAAAAATGAGTTCCATTGTGCTTCGTTAACACAAAAGCACAACGAAGATATAAATACATTACTTTAGGTAGGGACAAATACTATTTTGCAAAAAAAAAAAAAAAAAACCCCTAAAAAAACCGTGTTCTTCAACTGTGCTCCACTTCTCGCCGACTTGTTCCTTTATTTGTATGATGCAGACTTCATACAGGAGATTCTCAAGAAAAACGAATAGAAGCTATCCCGATCCTTTAATTTCACAATAGCGATTTTGTTGATCGCATCTATCGCACTGAGCTAAAGGATGTCTCAGATACTGCTAGATATGCTTCATACCTTGACATACACCTAGGAATTGATAGTGAGAGACGGTTATCAACGACACTTTATGTCAAACGAAATTTCAATTGTTTCATTGTGAATATATGCAGAAAAATTTCAGGAGCACCTGCATATGGTGTATATATATCTCAGTTGATACAATATTTCAGAAAGTTTGGTTCCTATCATAATGTCCTTAATAGAGTGTTGCTGCTAACATGGAAGATACTGAAATAAGGGGTACTAGTGGTTAAGTTGAAGTCATCACTTGGAAAGTTTTACCATGACTTGATTAACAGTTACGATACATCTGTGTCACACATTACCACCGATATGTTCCTTTTATCATAATCACAACCCGGTCACTGGCACTAGTAGAGCAGGAACTGCTTACCTTTCTGGATCACCCGAGTCCGCCTCTGGCCTTGGGTGGTGTTAGTATTGTTCAATCTTTAGTGTTCTGACTAGTGTTTTGTATATCATTGTTTGTCTTTCCTTTAGTCATTGTACTGTCTGTCTTTCAATTTACGGCTTCTGATTACTCCTTTGTTATCTTCAAACTAATTACAAAGTAGTTACAATGTAATCTCCCAAAATCATGCTCGCAATTGTGGAGCTGAGTAATATACTTTTCTCAACATTTTTTGTTTGACCAATTTTAATTGTCAAGGTGTTACATCCTAAATATAAGCTGAATCATTTCTTAAATACTATAGTATAGTAACACTTACCAAAATCAAGCAGACGAGAGCTAGTACACACAGTCTGTTCATGTTTATCGTACTAATACTGATAAGGAAAAGGATGACTGATAATAAAGTTCAAACCCTATTGCATTGAAGTAATATATGTGCAATATACAGTGTGACCCGTCTAAAGCAAATGCCCTTTCTACTCAACGCGTTTGTTCGTAATATGTAGGATAAGTTAGCAAAGATTTAAGCTTTTTGCACTAAATTTGAAGTCAGCAATACATATGATTTCGGTTTATTCGGGTTTCGGTTTAAACAAGTTTTACTATGTGTATAATAGTTGAAACAAATACATGTATACTGGGATATGATCTATTACGGTCATAATATGATATCCTGGGACAATCCATCAATGACCGCTGATAAGAGGTGGTTGTGGTTATGGTGTTTAACACCACTTTCAACAATATTTGAGTTTTATTGGTGGATAAAAATGGGAAAAAACCCCACCGAACTGCCGCAAGTCACTGACAAACGTTATCACATTCTGTTGTATCGAATAACCAACTACCATACGGTAACGACTACAACCTCGTCCCGCTTACCGGTATAGGAATATTAATGAACTGATATTATACGACAGAGTGACAAAGCTTGGACATATTGACTTCTTGATAATAATATTAATAATAACATCATATAGGTAATTTCGTGCTTTCTGCAATATAGCGCTTGTAACTACCGAAATCTACTGACATCGTTGACTACCTTGGTTTATGTTAAGTCCCACACATATAATGAAATCGTATCAGATGACATGACAGGAATGACAGGAATGGCAGGGCGCTTGTTGCATGAATTCTCCCGGACATGGGAATGAATAGGTTATTGTATCATCGCCCATAGAGATTGGAATATCAACCAATGCATCGTAATAATAATCATGTGTTAAGCATGTTGTTACGGTATGCAAAACCGATAAGGTAATATTGTACGAGACAATCAACAGAAGGAAAAACATAACAGACAGTTATGACGACGCAACTGAATGCTGGCGTACGCACTGTGTTCCTTCCATGACATGTGGAGTTGCCACACCACCAAAAACCCTATCACAACCATTGGTCGACCTCAGTGAAAATAATTTTTGTGAAACCAGTGGACGCATCTCCAATTACAAATATTTTAACGGAGATGATCGCGTGACCAATCAAAGTGTGCCTGTCGATGGTGTTACGATAGCTGTGACCGTTTGATATGTCTTCTGGTTCACAAGCCCTATGTATATGATGTTGACAGTCCACACGCTTAAAAAAACATAGTCAAACCGGTATAAGACGTAACTTCTTGGACAAAGAAAAAGTGGCCTTATAAGACAGGTGACCTCTTAAAAGAGGTTGACTTCATATGCAATTTTCTATGACAAGACAAGATAAAGGTGATCTTTTAATAGAGGTGACCACATGGGCAGGTTTGACTGTATTTATTTCAAAATGAACATAAAACACAGAAGAGACTTTGTAACATTGCATTATTGTTTTGTAATCGTGTAGGTAGGTATATGTGAACCATATAGAGAAAAACGTCTCGTGATGAATTCTTTAAAGAAAACGTTTGTACATTAAATATATGACGTTGCAATCAAGTTTACCACCGGTTTGTTGATGGGGTTCGTGTTGCTCACCTTTTTTAGTTTTTGTGTTGTACTATTATACGTCTTTACGTTCTGAGGTCCGTGTTGTGATGTCTACTCGAGTAAACTTTAGCGACTATGATTATTCGCATTAATATGGAAAGAGTGGACAAAGAAGACAATGTAAACTCAGACAAAAGAGTATAAACACATCCATAAGTCCACGTGGTGTATCTAGTTATAAACGTTTTCAGTAATGGAGACGAATTTTTGCAATTCGTCAATAGTTGTAAGACTAATTAAGAACAACGACTAATTATTTCACGTTTTTAATTACAAAACTAATCAGTAACAAAAACATTTATTTGTATGTCTCTAGCTACAACAGGAATCAGTAACAAAAACATTTATTTGTATGTCTCTAGCTACAACAGGAATCAGTTACAAATAACATTTATTGCATCTATCTAGTTAGTAAGAATAATTGTTCTTTGACCTTACTTACTTATCTTTATTCTCATCACCAAATGACATAGGTACAGAGAAGACATAGACACAATTATATACAATATGTACAATATATATACAATGTTAGAACACAGGAAAACAGTTAGCTAGGAGGACATACCTTTTCATTTATGATCCGTATAAATTTACATAAATTAGTCAGATTCAGTCTATTTGTTGACCCCATATTCCCAAAGAAGTTAATAATATTTGGTCTATTTGTATATCTCTTCTTGATATAAATAACTCTATATTGCTTAAAATATGGACAATTTAAAATATAATGGAATTCATCACCAATTTCTTCTAAATTACATAAATTAC
>MJUT01049964.1:117092-132692 GCA_002080005.1 Gigantidas platifrons | reverse complement strand
AAAAATTGTAAGAGATTTTCAATAGATACATTTGGCTGTTTTTTGTGTCTACCACTATTGAGTATTTTCCAATATTCTTTCGGATTATTTGTGCGTAAATTTCTCAACTGTTTTGATATTTTGTTTCTATGCAGTTTCTGATTCTTATCTAGTGTTCTTTTATAATATTTTTCGGAGTTATTTAATTCTTCTTTGTTTTTTTCAGTTCGATTTTTCTTATATTTTCTCCTTAGTTTTCTATAATTTTGTCGGGCTAATTTGCATTCTATGTTAAACCAGGGCTTATCTTCTGATTTTTTCTGACGTTGTCGACTTTTCTTTGAACAAAAAGTACCAAAAGTAATTTTAGCACTTTCTACAAATATTTCACCGATATTTTCAACAATTGAGTTAACACTGCCGGGGGTCATGTCGTCTTCTGGGCGTGATAATTCAATTATAAGGTTGTTAATTCTTTCTTGATTAATATTTTTTTGAAAATCTAATAATTTTTCACTGTCCCAATTTTTTACCTTTTCAACATTCTCTTGAACCTGTTCGGATTTGTTTTGGCAAGAATCATCAAGCAAAGTATTGCCATGTAAAGTTATAGATAGTGGACAATGTACATCAGATAACAAACTAGAAAATTCTAAAACCTTTAAACAGTAAAATTTGTTTAAATAATGTGCATTACTAATACAGTAGTCAACTACACTTGTACCTTTACATGTAAAGTTTCCATCCTTGTCACCGTTTAATCTCCCATTAAGGATAAACATATTATTACCCTTACAAAAATCTAATAATAGAGCACCATGTCTGTTTTTCCCTAAATCTTTATTTTTCCTTTCCCTTGGAATGTCAAGTAAATCCAGAAAACTGACACTATTTTCTATACAATCTGAAAATGTATTTGTTTCATCTTTTTCATCAAATAAAAAATAATCTTTTTCTACGGAAGTTCTTCCATTAAAATCCCCAATCAAGCTAATATATTTATACTGAGATGACAAGTATACAAACTCATTCTCAATCTGACTGAAAGCATCCCATGAAGAATATGATGTATAAGCGGGTGGTATGTAAACGATTCCAAAAACTGAATCTGTGTCACTATTTAGTAAATGTGAGTTCACTTTAAACCAATAAACAAATTTACTGTCAGTTTCAATAGGTTCTATGAACTTCTCGTATTTGTCTTTAAAACCTAACAAAATTCCACCAGATTTAACTTTTGCAATTTTTTTCCGGTTTTTTAATTTGAAAATATACCCAGACAATTTTATTTCATCTCTGTCATCAGTCTTTGATTCTACCAAGCATATACTATCGTGATTTCTAACTAAATTTTCAAATTCGGGATATTGTAACCTTTTCTGTATTCCACAACAATTTAGGGATAAAATATTTAAAGAGTCAGGGGGCGGACTTTCAGTCAGACTTGAGTATGACGTGTCAATAGTATCATTTAAATCATTAACATTAACAGTATTTACAACATTATCACTATGTACTGAAATATGTTCAATGTTTTCATTCATATCGTGTGATACTGTAACATCGGTGGCATTACATGTATCTATTACCAAACTGTTAATTATTTCTACATTTTGATGTTCTCCATGACACCCCTAAGCTACAGGTGAGTTAGTTTGTGGCGGCGAGGAACCCACTCTTGATCTTTTTGCAGGTTTTCTTCCTGGTGTTGCTAAATTGTTTACATTATTTGTTCTAGTGGATGGTTCATGTGGCGGGGTTTGGTTGATAATATTATCTTCACTTTCCAAAAATCTGTCCTCTGGTGGCAAGTACTGTTCGCCATCGATATAGAGACGATCTCTGACTAGTACGACCTCTCGCCTTTGCTGTTTGGCCTCTCTCATTTTTGGATAGAGTTTTTGCCGTCTTGCCACTATTTCTGCAGGAAACTGCTCGCTAATGCCAAATTGCGAGCCTTTAAGTCTATAAGCGTTTTTCAGTACAAATTGGAGATCATTANACATAGTCAAACCGGTATAAGACGTAACTTCTTGGACAAAGAAAAAGTGGCCTTATAAGACAGGTGACCTCTTAAAAGAGGTTGACTTCATATGCAATTTTCTATGACAAGACAAGATAAAGGTGATCTTTTAATAGAGGTGACCACATGGGCAGGTTTGACTGTATTTATTTCAAAATGAACATAAAACACAGAAGAGACTTTGTAACATTGCATTATTGTTTTGTAATCGTGTAGGTAGGTATATGTGAACCATATAGAGAAAAACGTCTCGTGATGAATTCTTTAAAGAAAACGTTTGTACACTAAATATATGACGTTGCAATCAAGTTTACCACCGGTTTGTTGATGGGGTTCGTGTTGCTCACCTTTTTTAGTTTTGTGTTGTACTATTATACGTCTTTACGTTCTGAGGTCCGTGTTGTGATGTCTACTCGAGTAAACTTGAGCGACTATTCGCATTAATATGGAAAGAGTGGACAAAGGAGATAATGTAAACTCAGACAAAAGAGTATAAACACATCCATAAGTCCACGTGGTGTATCTGTTATAAACGTTTTCAGTAATGGAGACGAATTTTTGCATTTCATCAATAATTGTAAGACTAATTAAGAACAACGACTAATTATTTCACGTTTTTAATTACAAAACTAATCAGTAACAAAAACATTTATTTGTATGTCTCTAGCTACAACAGGAATCAGTAACAAAAACATTTATTTGTATGTCTCTAGCTACAACAGGAATCAGTTACAAAAACATTTATTTGTATGTCTCTAGCTACAACAGGAATCAGTAACAAAAACATTTATTTGTATGCCTCTAGCTACAACAGGAATCAGTTACAAATAACATTTATTGCATCTATCTAGTTAGTAAGAATAATTGTTCTTTGACCAAGAGGGAGACAATGTTGAGAGGGAAATATGTCAATATTATGAAGTATACTATGAATATTACTGCGGTTTTAACTTCTAATGAAGTGTAACGAGTAATAATTAATGAAGTGATAAATATTGTAATAAAATGAAAAAACACTGTCTGAATAGTTCCAAATTCCAATAGAAAAAAATGTAGAGAGATCCAAATACCCAAAACACATATACAAGACCGCGCACTTTCCTAGGCAATTTAATATAAAGTGGCGGGGTTAAGCTATTTTTATGGGTCCAAATATCCTTTCTTAGTGAAATGATTAAATCATGCACGTGTTTCGTACAACAGATTTTCTGTATGCGCATCGTCTGTTAAAATGACGACTATAGCCAATGAAAAGATCTCATTTGAGGTCAAGTTCGCACAAACAAGATTGGCTTCTAAACAGTCACAAATATTTATATTGTATGTCCTACACTAGCTTCATAGAACACTTGTAACTACACTCAGTACTAGGCTCATTTGCTTGGAGCACTACACACACTGGTTGTAGATTCACATATATTCGCTTTAGCAGCCAGGATTTCAAATGGATTTTCAACCTGAAAAAATAGAATAAGCAAAATCAAGCTGACAGGTATTTCAAACAGTCCATGAATATAAGATTGAAAATTACCGTTATGTGTTATAATTTGAGATAACGCCAAATGTTAATTTCCGATAACATGTCCGTGATATCGTGGGATCATTACCAAAATAATTATCAATCAGAAGCTGCAAATCCAGACAATACAGTAGGCTACAAAATAACAGGACAATAGACATACAATCACCTACAAAACACTAAACAAAAACACTAAAGATTAAACAACACAAATTTCACTAAACACCAGAAGGATAACCATCCCGCCCCACTAATGGCACCCTTCTTTTCACTCTTTCACTTTCACCACACACTATTCAAAGCGATGACTTCAACTTAACAACTAAGAACCTTTGATTTGGTGATTTTCTTGCTAAAAGCTTCCCACTCACATAAATGCCGATAGGAACTACAAGCTCTGTAATATCGTATCAACTTAAGAGATATATATTACAGGAAACGTTTCGTGTCCTTCGTAACCTTGCAATTCTCTCTCAGCAGATATTGTATGTCTCATATATCAATGTGGCTCTCAGTCGATTGAATAAATAAACAACAGTTGTTTCATGTTTTAATCCTACATAACCATGTAACAATATAGTTCTTTGACGAATAATGCAAGTTCACAACAATAGAAATTATTTTTATTTATCTTGAATAACCATGCGGATCTCTGTTTAAAGGTGTAAATAAGCAAAGTGAATTGTTTTACGCCCTACATAACCACGTGGGTCTCTGTAAGTGTAAGTGAACTACAACAGGAATCGTTTTATAACCCATAGAACCACGCTGTGTTCTGTCAATGTAAGAAAACAACAAGATGTGTAGTACGTCCGACATAGCAATGCAGTTTTTCGTCTACAACAAGATGCATAGTACGTCTTACATAGCAATGCAGTGTTTCGTCTACAACAAGATGCGTAGTACGTCCTACATAGCAATGCAGTTTTTCGTCTACACCAAGTTGCATAGTACGTCCTACATAGCAATGCAGTGTTTCGTCTACAAATATAAGCAAACGAGTAGAATAGTTTTGATTCATAACATACAGTTAAAAACAACAACACACATAAAAAAACATAAAAAACAAAATCAAAAACAAAAACAAAAACAAAAACAAACAATAAACAAAAAGAAAATACAGCAGTTTTAAAAGTTGCTATGCTTTTTTATTTGTCCCCACATCTCACTATTTTAATTTCCATATCATGTTATGAACATGTATTTCAGATTAAAACACTTACCTCATATATAGAACGTGCGATGTTTGTATTTAGTGGCTGAACTTCAAACTTGTCTGCAAATCTAGAATATTTCAGGATTGTACCAAGTTGCCAGTCAACATTTGTCACCTCATCTGTCTGCAAAATATGATATTACTGGTGTTATTTAAAGAGTGACTTACATATTGCAATCTGGTTCAGGTTTATATCAAGTTCTGAATAAGGAGTTGTTAAATCGCTTGTATGACATGTATAAATAAAAGTATGGCTATTTATAGTAATGGTGTAAATGTTGCAACCAGTTCTTTTCTTTCAAAATAACAAAGAAGTAGGTCAAGCTTAACGAATTCAAAAGTTATAATATTCGCCTCTTCTTTTTGATTTCACCTTTAGTTTAAAATTAAAGTATATATAGTGTGACGATGGAATGCAAATTGACAATTCGAGCCCATGGATGTTAATGAATAATGCTTACCTTCAATTGATTTCTTAAATCGAAGTCCAGTTTATTTTCAAATCCTGCAATATCACCATTATAAACAACTTGTAGAGGCGGTGATTCTTCTATCTTTGGAAGCTTGAATAATCTGTATGTAGCTGAACAAAACTGGGCATCGCCTAAACAGATATTAAATCACATTTATAAATAACTTTTCTACAATAGAAATCCCGAACATTCTGTATGTTGTTGACCAAAACTTGACACATAATTACATCACCTTTATAAATAAATTGTAAAGGAATAAATGTTTCTACCGTATGCGTAGGATCCTTGAATATTCTGTATGTAGCTGAACAAAACTTCACATGTTCTTAATAGATATTACACCATGACTTTTAATAGGGATTTTTATACCATAAGAAGTTTAAATAATCTGTATGTATATACCTGAATAAAACTTGTAAAGGGGAAGATATTTCAATTTTAGAAAGCTTGAATAATATGAGTAGTTGAACGAATGTATCCCCTAAGTGTATGAACCGCATCGGTGGCGTAATGGTTAGCGTACTCGCCTCGAGTGCGGTAGATCGTGGGTTTGAGCCCAGTTCGGGTCAAACCAAAGACTATAAAATTGGTATTTGTTGCTTCTCCGTTAAGCACGTAGCATTAAATAGAAATAGCAGAGACTGGTTTGCTCGGAATCAGGATAACATGTCCGAGTGGAACGACATGGCTACCCGCGGACAGTTGTTTTAGTGAGCTAGCACTATAAAAATCCAATTCAGCGTGTTGGTCTAGAACCAAGCGAACCTCATTATCATCTTATTGAAAATTAACTTGTTCTCGTCATGATATAGCTGAAAAATTGTCGCATTGGCGCTAAACAACAATCACTCCCCTAAACGTGTATCTCTTATGCACCGAAATGCACAGGAACAATAGCCATTATTGAAAACTGAAAATAAGATACATTTTATATTAGATTACCTAAAACCTTCTTAAAGTCTTCTCTGTCAACGGGTATTGGTGAAACAGATACTAGTCTAGGTAGGCTGAAACCTATCTCCTGTGAGACACTAATTAAGTCCTTCCAATAGAGGGCGCCAGCAAAACCTTCTCCTACAAAATTAAAATGAATTAACAATAAATTATACTCCTTAAATGTCGGATATTCTTTGTATTTTCATTAATTCGATTCTTGTTATGCTTAGAATATAGCATGCATTTCATACGACATGTTTTATTTGCATATTTTGACTTTATTTATTACTGGATGAAATGTCATGGTTACTTGATGAAAAATTATGCTTATTTGATGACAAGTCATGGTTATTTGATGAAAAATCATGATTATTTGATGACAAGTCGTGCTTATTTGATGAAAACTCATGCTTATTTGATGAAAAGTCATGGTTATTTGATGAAAAGGCATGGTTATTTAATGAACAGTCATTGTTATTTGATGAAAAGTTATGGTTAATTTATGAAAAATCATAATTATTTGATGAAAAGTCATGGTTTATATTTGATGAAAATGCATGATTATTTGATGAAAAGTCATGGTTATTTGAGAAAAAATCATGACTATTTAATGAAAAGTTATGGCTATTTGACGAAAAGTCATGCTTATTTGATGAAAAGGCATGCTTATTTGATGAATAGTCATGGTTATTTCATTAAAAGCCATGGTTATTTGATGAATAGTCATGGTTATTTGATGATAAGTCATGATTATTTGATGAAAAGTCATGCTTATTTGATGAAAAGTCATGGTTATTTGATGAAAAGGTCATGATTATTTGATAGAAAGTCATGATTATTTGATGAAAAGTCATTGTTATCCGATGAAAAGTCATGCTTATTTGATGAAAAGTAATGGTTCTTTGATGAAAATGTCATGATTATTTGATTAAAAGTCATGATTATTTAATGAAAAGTCATGATTATTTGATGAAAAGTCAAGATTATTTGATGATAATTCACGGTTATTTGATGAAAAGTCATGATTATTTGATGAAAAGTCAAGATTATTTGATGAAAATTCATGGTTATTTCATGAAAAGTATGATTATTTGATGAAAAGTCATAATTATTTGTTGAAAAGTCATGATTATTGTATTTACTTGTTGTGATGTCCAACATAACAGGACAGTATGGTTTCTGCTTACTTATTGTATTGTCAAACATTAATGGATAAAAAAGTTTTCATCAAATGTTTTTAAACGTGTTTCGGAAATTGAGGTCAAATATTTTGAACTAATAATAACAGGTTTGCACTGATGAATACATAATCATGGGAACCTTTTCAATATTAAAAATGTTGATTTGAATGATTTTTACAAATTATGCTAAATGGATGCCAGAGAATAAAGTGGTTACAGTAAAGGTATCTAATGTGTAAAATCATATTAGTGAATGGAGTAATAATAAGCAATCAAATATTGGTACGATATCTACCGAATTCCCTGCAGTATTTATTTATTCGGGGCAAAAGGCAAGATAACTATGGAAAGCACTAGAATAAGATATAAAACCCATTTAATCCAATGATGTGCTGTAATCTCATACCTACATTTGATTCTATTGGGAGGATGTTCTCTAAAAATAGCACATGAAAGCCATAACACTATTTTGAAATCTCGTTGGACATCATCAGAGGATTATAATACACTTAAGGTGTTTCACCCTGACCACTTACAAACTACATATCATACATCTTCAAGCTCATATGAAAATCTTCAACTCTTGGATCTAGATACCTACTCAACAGTGTCGTGTTTTCAAACCTATTTTGTTTATTTCCATACAGCAGATTCTGTACTTACCCCATTGAACAAAATCAATTTGTAAACCTATGCCTCCTGATTATAGCTTCTTACCTCACAACATCTTATGTTTCACAAACCTATTTATATATCCCAACCAGTGACTGTAATTCTGGTTGTAGCAATTAACACTCCAAGAACTACATGTCCGTAAAGCCAATATTTATATCTCCACTCCCTTATTGTAATTACTTACCCCACAGATCTCCGTGTTCTCTGGCTGACTCATCTATATCTCTGTCACAATACATATCACTGAAGAACAGTTCTCCCCCTTCCTTTTGAGTAATTAAATAATTAGTTACACATTATTGCAGACTTGCGATAATTTGTTTCAAAGTTTATTTTTATATATAAATATATACATGTATATTACAATGGATGATTTTCTATATAATGACTCGATGAGTTAGGTCGTTGGATCTAACAGCTCATACAAGCCTATCACCAATACGGTATGGGTTCGCGCCCAGCTTTGTAAATTACAAAAAAGGGTGCACTCGATTCATAGCCGCAAGTGATAAAGATTACCAGTTGCTTGCCCAGGGTTGGTGGTTCTCTCCGTGTACTCCGGCTTCCGCCGCCACTAAAACTGGTCGCCATGATATATAGCTGAAAGTGGCGTTAAACACCAAAAATTCAAATGCAAATTCTATATAACAGAAGTCACGTGATGTAGACAAGACTTACACATTATTGCAGGTTTGCGATACTTAATGCGAAGTTTATAAGTATAGCAGACCAGGTACTAACACACGTTATCGCACAATTCACTGCTAGCACCCTAACCTAACATCATTGAGTAGTGGCGACCCCCTTTTACGACATCCGAGGCTGTCGGTTAATGATTAAGATAGGGATAGCCCGGTCAAGTTTGGCTTATCTTGGCCAATGGTTTCAAAGAAGATTAATACATGAAAAAAGTGATGCACTTAGAAAGGTGTGAAATTGATAATATACTAGTACATTAGAAATATCTTCCTTTATTCCTATATTACCTTTAACACTCTGTACGCCTCCGAAAACACAGCTTTCTTGTCTGGTGACAAATTCACTACACAATTTGACCTATCAAAAATTTATTTACTTTATTTTTCGCAATATTGACAATAGCCATTATAAATAGTTTATGATAAGAGTCAATACATTAAAGTCGTCCTTTTCACAGTTGTTTGCATCTTGAGTAAAACCCTCTCCAAAAGGAGAGATCTGAATGTTAAAGGAAGGGACATAAATACGACCCTCTTAAAGACACCCTATAGACTCTTAGTATGGAACGTTGATGGTTCGTTGTAAGGCAATATTTTACTTCCTTAAATGTGATATTCTTTTTATTTCATCAGCGGTAATCCAAATTACTGCCGATATATTAATCCCAATGTCACATTTTTACAATTAAATTATTTGTTTGTAAATTAGTTCTCGCTATGAATATAGATATAATACTGCTCCCTTATAGTTAAATAACAATCAATCAATCAATCAATCAATCAATCAATCAATCAATCAATCAATCAATCATTAATTGACAGTTGATTCATATGCTAATGAACACTGTATGTATTCTGATTGGACAGCGTAGAAATGTAATGGCATACATTCCAAGTCTTCCCAGATAAGTAAAGGTCTACAAGATGTTATATAAACATACAATATATATATATAATGGAGGTTGAAATTGACGACGAAACAATGGAACCAAGAAATAGTACAAGATTTCCCACAAAGTATGAGAGTGCTACATACATGTCAGTGAATGAGAGAGAGTGCTACATACATGTCCGCGAATGAGAGTACAGTTTCAAAGACTATCAAGAATAGTTGTGCAATTCGTTCATAACATCTGCACAGACTAAAATAACAACAAACAAATTAAATAAATGTCACCGTAATATGCAAACGGGTCATACTACGTTTAATGGTAGGTAGTAGTATCATTTTCATTCATAAAATCATTCATTCATAAAGACGGACGGAGAAATCACTACACCTTTCTACCTTTTGCACGAATACCACATGCATGTTTTCCCGCCCTGGTTTTAGACCTATATATACCTAACCTGTCCACTGTTTGATATTCACACATTATCACCGCACACGGCTGGTGGGATTGATAACTTGTTCCCTATTTTCAGGTAGGCATTTACGTTTTTGTATACTTCAAATTTGTTACGGGTTGTCCAGATTTTCTAAATTCTTCAGCGGTTATTTCAGAAAATAATTTATTTAACATTATAGTAAATTATTTGTACAATGTATTTTCAGTGTGAATAAAATGTAGATGGTTGAAATGATGTTTGGATCTTTTGTGGAAAGTCACGCCCAAATAATCCTTAAGCCCGCATCACATCAAATGAGGCACACAACACTGTGACATAAATAAAAATAAATACATACATAAATAAATTAAATAAATTAAAAAAAAACAATAATAATAAATAAAAAAAAAATGAAACGTACATGACAGGAAAAAAGTGATAAACAAATTTCTAATCAGAATTAACAAGACAAAAGCAGGGCAACAACAATGTTAACATATACCAAACAAATATTGTTTATTGCTTATTCTAATTTGTGTGTCATTATTGACTAAATCTCTAATAAAATCAAACTAAAACCAACTGAGCGAATATTTCTACATCAAACAAACATTTGAAATATATTTATAATATTTTGATGTGTTATCATTGACTAATCAAGTTTAAACGACAGTCGTAAAATAGGACTAAGTACTTCATAACACCTGCACTAGTGACTTATATACACTCTTAGATTTGTGTCACCCAGTTTCAAGTCAGTCGGAAATTAACACTACATACAAAGGAGAATATAAAACATGGATCATTTACGTTGTGGTGAAGCATAGTACCTTAACGTTAATACAGTAGGGTAGGACATGGACACATCAAAAATAAGTTCCATTTTTTGGAGAAAAAATATGGTTCATGTGACAGTGATAACAGATAGCTGCATGCATTAGTGTTATCATTAGAAAAGTCCTACTCAGGGCTTTGTCATCCATAAAGTACCATGGAAAATGACAATCGCATAGGAAAGGCAATCTTCTAAAGAAAATTAAAAAGACAGAAATAGGGCAACAAAAATGCTAATCTAAACAACACGCATTTATGATAATAGGGATTGACACAAAAAACCTGGACACAAATTATTTACATCTGTACAACGTTATGTCTTTATCAATTTTGTTTATCAGTTATCACAAATATAGTGTTGCAATGATTACGGCCATGGATTTGACTCTATTGCAGGTAAAGCAACTGACCGAAAATGTTTTTATTTCGCTTCTAACGACGAACAAGACCACGGACTGGTTATTACGGAGTTTAGATTATATAACAGAGTATAGTGACATGTCATATCATATCATATCATAAACAAGTAGCATGTTCTCGCCTTGGTATAGCTGAAAATGTGATCATTTGTCGCTAAGCATCAATAACCCACCCACTAAAATAATATACGAATATATAATTCTGGAAATAGAAACGTTCATTCTAGTATGGAAATACATGATATATACTTCATACATTGAGATAAAGAGAAAAATACATCACCTGTGTATAACATCCAGGTGTGTGACGCTATTCCATATATCGCAAAACAAACAATGGACATGGATAGATATCCGAACTGCAGTACTATTTCATCAGGTAAACATCGCTGAAGCAGTGCAATTAGCAAAGGTCCAATGAGGCCCATTACCAAGGACAAACTAGCTCCGTACCAACCCATACGCTCTGAATCCCAGCAAAATGGCGATCCTAACTTATATAGATTTTGCATTGGAACGTATGCAGTAATCGAAAACATGAAAATTATAAAAACTGAAAGCCAAGAAACGATGTGTTTACGATCTCCTATCTCTTTGTCTGTCACTAATGACCAAATCTGAGATTTCTTAGAAATGGAGCATATTGTTCCACATTTATCGAAAGTCTTGCGTTTCTCTTCCTTGAGAAGTACCATTTTTAATGTGTCAAGAATTAATAAAATAACAGCACATATGAAATATTGAGATATATATCCAAAATAATGAATTAAATACCCGGTCACTATTTGTGCAATGACAAAACTAATACTTCCTGCTGAATTATAAAGGATCATAACAAATGATCTTTGTTTGTTCTTAGTGGTTGTGTCCGCCAAGATGCCTGATGATGCAAGGTCATATGTGTAGTGAGTACCAGAAAGACCAGTGAAAGCGGAACTATAAGAACAAGGTATACGTTTAAACTGTTAAACACGACAGCCGTTCGGATAGTCACACCAATAAGCATCATTGTAACATTCCAAATAAGAAGTGGTTTACGACCAACCTTGTCAGTCAAAGGTCTAAGTAAGATCATTACAAACACAGATATTCCCGAACTTGTCATTTCGGAATATTGATTATTATTATGCTTTCTGTAAATTTCTTCTGTAATATAAGTTCATACGATATTTTGGCATATATCACAAAGAATTATATAGCGTTGATATACTATGCGAAAATAGTACATCTACTATGCCAGTTTCACGCGGGGAAGGTTGAGTTTTCAGCTGTCTGTCAAGCTATATATAGGTAGTCCACGTGCAAGGGGGCGGATCCAATCTATCAATCTATCATAGTCGCCACCAACATTATTATTCATGTTACTGTTTTTTTAATACTTGTTATTGTTGTTAATTAAATTTCAAATTTCAAAAATCTTTATATTTTTAAAGCCTTAAATGAAACAAAGAATATTCTCACACTTTCAAAACTATCTGATCCAATATATATTAGTCACCAATATCAGGACCTCCTTTATTGTAATAGTTCTCAACATATTTTGTCTATATATAACAGTCAGCATAATGATAATAATAATGTTGTGTTAGCAATGACTATGCCATATAGTGGTCAGGGTTGAAGACAAAGTGCACTCCCTTTCGGGTCGTGCACTATGTCTTCAACCCTGACCACTATATTGGCATAGGCATTGCTAACACAACATTATGATATAAATAGTAGTAGTTTCACTTTGTGCTCTGCCTTCAACGGAAATGGAAGATGTGTTTTCGGTTTGACAGTTTCCATTGTTTATAGTCGTGTTGGCTCCTAAAGAGGTTGCATTACACTGGACAGTGTCTTTCAATACCTGTTCTTTCACAAAATGGTAAATATACTGTTCGTCGTACATTGAAGACATTTCCGACATGAATCCGTACATCATTTTGAATGAAAATACTTGCATCCATATTCTTATATGATTTCTGTGGGAGCTACAACGTGGTAGCATAGGTTGAATATATGTCATTGTTAGATGCTAAGCGATTCTATTCAATTTTACAAATGTTTTTGCATTCATCATATTTAAGACTTGCAATGGGAAAGCATGAAGAAGAACAATGGACGACAAAACTATATCATATGAGTGTTTTTATCACATAAGAACTTATGAGTGTTTACAATCCCTATCTATCATGTGTTTCACATCAAAATATTAAATGAATGTAACGTGATAATACAATGTCCTCTTTGAGCTTATTTTGTAAATGAAGGTGATTATCGAATTATTTGAGGGTTATGGTTGCTGTTATGGTGTTAAACGCACTTTCAACAATATTTCAACTATATCGTGGAGGGCAGTTTTATTGGCGGAAGAAACGGAGTACTCGGAGAAAATTACCGACCTGTGGCAAATCACTTACAAACTTTATCATTTAACTATTTGAAGCCAATAAATCAAGACCATGCATACACACATACATATACACAAAGAAAAAAGTTAAGCACCCCCATGTTTTTTTCTAAATGACAAATGGTATGACAAGTATCACGAGATTACTGACCAGATAATCTCAAGAACGCAATGGTGACCTGTTAGGACATTACATTGGCTGTAAGAAACCACAAAAAAATAAAGAAAAATGTTAATTTAATGAATAATTAATCACAATATCACAAGGCCAGTTTTTGCAGTAAAACATGTCCATTTTAAGTATTGACCTTCACAGTTCAAAAAGCACGATAACATTGTCATTTCACTTTCAAAACGTCACTTATGAATCACTTGACGACATCTATTGTTCAAAGTTCAGTACCGGGTGTAACCCCCACGTGCTTGGATGACGGCCTCAAACCCTGCGTCTCATCCCTCCAGTTAGACGTCGGATGTCCTTCTGTGATAGCTGCTGCCATTCCCGATGCGATGCTGCTTCCAACTGACGAATGTTTTGCACAGGAGGTTCCCGAGTCAGTATAAGACGGCCTAACATGTCCCAAATATGCTCTATGGGATTAAATACGGGTTCATGGTTGGCCAAGGAACAGAAGTCACAGCTTCGCTTTGGAGGTAGGCGGTTACTGCTCTTGAACGATGACGTCTGGCGTTGTCATCCATATACACAGGCCTTGTAGCTAGTGGGTGGTTGTCGAAATGAGGGACGACAATTGGTTGCAAGACGTCTCTGATGTACTGATAACCAGTTAGGTTGCCTTGTATGGTGACTAAATCCAGCTTGCAGTCATGAGAGATACACCCCCAAACCATTACTGAGCCTCCACCGTAAAGGAGAGTTGGCTGGATGTTTCTCGGGGTATAGGCTGTATTTTTGTGTCTCCAAACCCTCATCCGGCCGTCGGTTACATGAAGCAGAAACCGGCTCTCGTCTGACCAATGGATCTTGCGCCATGTCCTTAAATTCCAACCACGTCGTGCTAAACACCATGCCAAACGTGATCGTCGATGTCGGTCTGCCAACAGACTCTCCTTGACTTAAGTCCCGCTGATTTCAGACGGTTTCTAACTGCTCTTGTTGACATACGTCTATTGGGCAGCCAGTGTTGTTTGGGTACGGGACTGGCTGCGAATGGCATCCGTCTAACCAAACGCTGCAATGCCCTGTCGTCACGGTCAGATGTTACCCATGGTCTGCCGGATCTTGGCAAGTCTTTCACATTGTTCGTTTATGTGTGTTTTCTCACCATGCCGATTATTTGTCATCTTTGCGCTTCTGATATTCGCCTTCGTACCATGTTTACTGAGAATGAATACATTTTTTAAAACACCGGACTTAAATACCTAAATTCGAAGCGTGAACATACTGAATTTTGAGTAATGCGTGAGAGACATGGTTCACGTGCATGACTAGTCGATATTAGACATAATGGTCACACCTGTGTGAGCACATCTTTTTAATGGAACATTGTTCTTGCTATAATTAATATAAATATTAGAATCTAAACTTAGTGTAACTTATTATGTTTTAATATATCAGGGGGTGCTTAACTTTTTTCTTTGTGTATATAATAGTTAGTTCTTGTGAGTACTTGATACAGTTCGATCTAAGTGCAGTCAAACCTGCCTTAAAGGGCACCTCTATATAACAAATTACTGTCTAAAAAAGACAATATCATTTTTCCATTAATGAATAGTGCATATAATTTTAACCTGTATATAAAGGACAACTGGTCATAAAGGCCATATTTTCAAGTTCCCTTGAGTAGTCTTTATATACAGGTATGACTGTACTGTCAATGTGTATTGACTTTGATTTGTTTATATTTGTTTTCCCCCAAGACTAGTGCACTATCATTGTGATAACTTATTATAAAATAAGTACGT
>MJUT01049964.1:33549-72830 GCA_002080005.1 Gigantidas platifrons | reverse complement strand
AAAAAAAAAACACCACCACACTCGAAACAATTCCGAAATCATAAAGTGGTAAAAACAGGCAAAATTAATCAATTGAAATATTAGGGAGTCTTTAGAGTAAGGTAGGGCGAGGTTCTACATGTTGATATATTAGAGAGTATTTAGAGTAATGTAGGCGAGGTTCTACATGTTGATATATTAGAGAGTATTTAGAGTAATGTAGGCGAGGTTCTACAGGTTGATATATTAGAGAGTATTTAGAGTAATGTAGGAAAGGTTCTACAGGTTGATATATTAGAGAGTATTTAGAGTAATGTAGGCGAGGTTCTACAGGTTTCACAGTTAATTCAATCTCAATCAGTATTTTCTAGAAATGCTGCATTATGAATAGAGATCACATATTATAGATCTTTTAGTATACGTGTATATATTTACCTCCATAAACCATCCAGTCGCTGTTAGAAAAGCCAAGAAGTACCAGAAAAGCTACAGAAGAGACCAATCCAAGTACGACAATAATCTCATCCTTAAGACGGACACACAATACATGTATTATCTTTAGGATTCCAGTTCCACCTATATATTTGAGGAAGTCACTTCCTGCCCCAAACCATCCAATGTGTTCAGATGTCCAACAAAATGGTGGACCAATCAAGTACAAGGTTCTTATTCCAGATATAGAACTATATGGAAATATACCCAGACTCAAAATCAATAAATATAATATAAAGAAGAACATTTTACTGTTGATTAACTGATTATTAGAACACAGTGCACATGTCTGACCTGGTAACTTTGCTATCGTTAATGCTGACTTATTTTCAGGTTTCCATGGATCATTTAATGTTGTTTTTATCACAATCGGGATGAGAAATAACATGCCAGTTGCTATGATATAAACATATGTGTAGCCCAATAGCTCAATGATATATCCCGTTGCTATGCTGGAGCAAACAGCCCCGACTCCTATCAAGGCGTCATATACGGTCATCATAAATGATCTATCTTTACCGGTCGTAGTTGTGTCCGCTAAGATAGCATGATTGATTAAATTGAAACCATATATAGTTCCTGATAATCCCTCAACACCACTGGCAATAAGATAATAATATAATGGCATTTGTTTGTATACAACAAGGGTTTTTAGAATAAATGAAATGAACATAACTGTTGTATTCCATAACAACAAAGGCTTCCGTCCAATTCGGTCAGCCATAGGTCCGATAAAAAATATAACCGGAAGCGCAAGTCCATATTCTGATAGAGATATATACCAGGTCCACACTGACGCACGTCCTTGAATGGTGCTGTCGGAAGTTGACGAATTTGCAGAACAATTTTGATGACTGCTCGTTTTATTATATATACTGTTTTTAATATCGGTACCATTTGATTCTTCTAAACTTTTTAAGTAATAAAAAATGTATTGTGGCTGAGCTAGTCCAGTAATATGTAATGCACAACAATTAACCAAAATATATATCATTACTTTCATCCGAGTACTTATGCATTCCGATGAACCTTGTTTCTGCAGCAAAGATTGTTTTTCGTTCATTTTTATTGCCATGAACACATACCGATGCCCATGTTATAAATTATGAAATGAATGTTATTAAATATCTACCATAGTTATCAAGATACTTAAATAAATATACATAGTATTGTTTACTATCGATGGACCCGATAATACATGTAAACCAAACCTCTAGCCAAGCATACACACCGCAGCTTAATGACCAACTGATAACAAAACACACGTGGGAGATGCCACGTGCTTGCTCTGACAGATCATTCACTCGTTTCTTATTGACAATTATTCAGTAAGTGATATAATTGAATACGTTGTCACAAAACGTAATGGAGTCTAACTGATGTATACAAAAAAGTTTTTGATACACAAAACTATAAATTGAAGAAACAATAGAAGGTATTTAACTGCGAAACTTCTTGAACTATTTTCATATGCAAATACTTTTAGTGAGGTTCGTGTTATTCGATCTTTAGTTTTATGTGTATGTTTGGTAGATCTTTATGTGTCCGTTTGTACTTTTTCTTTTGTCGAGTGTGTTCATGGGCGGATTTAAGGGGGGGGCGCACCCGGCGCGCGCCCCCCCTAAAATTGGAAAAAATATAATTTTTTTGCGTAAAATCGTGATTTTTCACACGAAATACCCCCAAAATTTTCGCGCCTCCCTCCGCTCGGCGCGATTTTTTTTAAGTGCGCCCCCTAACTTGAAATCCTAGATCCGCCCCTGGTGTTGTCTGTTCTTCTTTGATATACGGATTCTGATTACCCCTTTGGTATCTTCAAACTCTTCTTGGACATCACGGTCCATAAAGTAGTAACACAAAACAAAACCATATTATTTGTTTTGCAGTCCAGTCTTTTAGCTTTGAACGTACCCGACGTTGATTATTCTAGCGCGTTTATATTGATATTATTCATGCATAAAAAGACTTGTATGAACAATTTCCTCCTTGCCCATATTTCCCTTGTAATTAAATTAAATTTGAGCTTAATTTATATTTTAGCTAATGACATAAGGATCAGACAATTTTTTCACAATTTTCCCGTTACTGCGATGAGACAGAAATTACATATGAAAGACTAAAGCATTATAGAAGCTGAAGCTTTAATCTCACTTTCATATATATTGTTGATGTTCAGTCAATTAATAATCCAATCGTCGCATTTATATACGACCACGAACCTGAGAAAGAGCTAACATATTTTACTCTGCCTCAGTTCTTGCAAATAATTTGACACATTGTCCATTTTTCTCTTAGACAAAAAAGACGCATATGGACTTTATGCTTCACAATTCATACAGTAGTCTAAGGATTGCAATATACATCCAGACGTTTTACTTATACAACAGAACGGTCTTCTGGGTACTCAACTATTAAAACAAGGTCTTTAAGGAATGGCGTCATCTATATTTTTTTCAGTAGACATCAGCAAAGTATTATGTTACTTGCGAACAGATGAGGAAAGATGGTATTAACAATTAAACTTTGGTTTATAGTTGACAATTGTTTCTGTGTTATGTCTTTTGCATTTTGTTCTATCTAATATGTAAATGTCCGTTGAGGTCATCGGTTCTCTTTAGTAGATATAATAGTATACATACACGTTAGAGAAATCGACTGAGCATTCACAAATGAACAATCCAAAGACACTGGCAACATTGGGTACACAAGGTACAGGACGAAGACAAGCAAACACATATACGATAAATAAGACATGATCCAAGACGAACCGAACATAGTTTTCTTTGTGGATGACAACATCAATTGGGTTTTGGAACTGTTCTGACAGTGAGGGATATATACTTCGCGGAAATAGTTCATTATCGCTGATAAGTAAACTCGTGTTTATCCACGTGGATTAAGTACTGATGGATTGATCGCAATTTTTGTTCGGTTCATGAAGAAATAACCTCAATCAGATTGTACACACCGTGTAACCCGCGTAACGTGTTACGCAAGGTTGTGTACAACCTGATTGAGGTTATTTCGATTGAACCGAACAAGTAATTTCAATCAATCCTTATAAATTAATACAAACTTTTTTTGTTATGATATTGAAAAATATATTTATTTTTTTCAAAATAAGGCAAATAATCGGAAATAAATTTAAATAATCCCAAAGTTGCCTCATTTAAAGATAATCACCTGATGACAACGACACGCGACGCCTTGAGGACGACGTCTATTTTTCGATTTCGTACATTGACAAATAACTTCAACTTTTTAAACCAACCGAAACACGTATAAACGGTGACAAATATTCGTGGAATGTGAATGTGAATGTAGAGCTTTGGAATGACACACGAAATAGACGAAAATATGCATATCACGAATAATACTAAATTCAGAGTATTTTCCCTTCTGACTTGTAGTTACATGTCCCATACGATGTAAATTCATAAAGAATAAATTAAGTGTCTGAAGACTCATTCTAAGGAATTTTGTGTGTGAAACAAAGTTATAAAGAATTAAAAACAAACACCTCAATCATTATAAACCTTTATGGTAATACCATCGACAATCATATATATTCAACATTTTTTAAATTTCGTCCTCTTTTGCAATCAGAAGCAAAACGTTTGGGCCCCCATTTTCAAGTTGGGTTTGTGTTCCTCGATCTTTAGTTTGTTGTGTAGTGTTTTGTTGATCATTGTTTGTCCCTTTTTTCTTTTACTTTTTGACCATTGCATAGTTTGTCCATCTTCGATTAACGGTTTCATTTTACCCCTTTGACATATTCAAACCTTTGTTAACCGACTTATCCACTCTGAACCTTTATGTGATATCTTCTTTATTAGCAGCAACACTCTATCAAGGAACTCATGATATGAACATATCAACTAAGAGATGTATATCCTATATGCAAGTGTTGCTCTAGAATGTTGATACATATAAATGGAAAATTCATAATGTGAAATCTGTGAATTTCTTTTGTGATAGAGCTTCACTCTTTACATACCCTCGTTGTCTATGTCTATGTGTAGGTCAAAGTATAATGCAGACCTAGTTTAATCTGTGGTATCCTTTATTTCAAGCTCAATGTGATAGATGTGGTCAACGTAATCACCAAATTGAAAGTATAAACATCTTCTAGTTTAAATTTGGATAGACGATTTTGTAGCTATGAAAAGAGAGTTTAAACAGTGATTGTCAACCATTTTACTAATAACGACAAAACAAATAATAAACGCTCAACTGACCACGACATATGACATTGGAAATTAAGGTTTTAGTTTGGGACAGGCATATCATTGTGGCGGGATTAAACTGTTGTATGCTATCTTAACCACCCATCTCTTGCTAAATGGATCTCCAACGTCAAAACAGATATAAACAAACGTTAAAAGAAATAACCTGCACATACTCGCTTCCACTCAAAAAGACCACATACTATCACAAAATGAAAGTAAATGAATGACAACATAAACGTGGAGATAGTGTATTTGTCAGCATGTCTTTCTCAGATGAATTACGTATCTTTTTGTTCTGTATCGACCTTCTGAATCGCCGGTTCTTCTTTTTCTAGTTCTCGTTCAATTTTTGTAGACTTTGAACAACTGGCATATCTGTAAAATATATCATTTATTCTAATGTAAATACTCGATTTTTTGTAATGTGTATGGGCATATCAATGTAATTTCATGTACGATTACTAAACGTGGGAATGGTGGTGTATTGACTTAGGTGATCGTCGGATGCTTAATCCCTGATCTAGTGAAATCAAAGACAATGCCAATTGATAATTGCTGCTTCTCTGATAAGCACACAGTATGAAGAGGTTTCAGTCGATACATGCATCAGTAGACTGCTGTTATATTAGCGAGCCAGCACAATTAAAATTCAGCCCAGAGTATTGGTCTAACAGACAACGTAAGTATCTCATACAAAAGAACATGTTCTCACCATGATATCACAGACAAAATGTTCATCAGTGCTACCAGTGTCGATTTAATTATCACTTCATTTTGTACTTTTTTCATAGCTTCTCTCAATTTCGTTTATGGAATCGTCTCATAATTAATTTCAGGTATGTCCCCACATTCATTACCGTCATATTATTTCATATCAGTACTAAATTCTACTTTTACATTGGTTTAGAGATGGTTATGTGTCATGCATTAATCTGCGTTAAAGAAATTCACCAGTCATTAACATGATAATGCCCGAGGGAATTATCATGTTAATGACCGCTCGAGGTTTTAGAGTTTCG
Source organism: Gigantidas platifrons (assembly GCA_002080005.1). Taxonomy (NCBI): domain Eukaryota; kingdom Metazoa; phylum Mollusca; class Bivalvia; order Mytilida; family Modiolidae; genus Gigantidas; species Gigantidas platifrons. Next base: position 67,111 of record MJUT01049964.1, on the reverse strand, counting down.
ACGTCCCTTTTTAAAACGCTACGAAGATCGTGCAGTTGTCAATGTAAACCAACATTGTACTAAAATGAGCAAAATTATTTAGAAAGTCTTATTTCCTTCAATAAAATAAAATGATAGTAACTGATGTATAGGGCATTATCGTGATAGATAAACTGCCCTTTGGACAGTAATATTGACTTCAACACTGATAATGCCATCGCCTGCGGCTCGGACATTATCACTGTTTCAGTCAATACTACTGTCCCTTTTGCAGTCTATAAATCACGATAATGCCCTATACATAAGTAACTATTATATAAATATGATTTGTTTAGTATAATATCTAAATTTTGCATTTCATTTATTTTCATCCTTTCAATTTTCCTTTTCATTTTTGTCTGNACGTTAAAAGAAATAACCTGCACATACTCGCTTCCACTCAAAAAGACCACATACTATCACAAAATGAAAGTAAATGAATGACAACATAAACGTGGAGATAGTGTATTTGTCAGTATGTCTTTCTCAGATGAATCACATATCTTTTTGTTCTGTATCGACCTTCTGAATCGCCGGTTCTTCTTTTCCTAGTTCTCGTTCAATTTTTGTAGACTTTGAACAACTGGCATATCTGTAAAAATATTATTTATTCTAATGTAAATACTCTATTATTTGTAATGTGTATGGGCATATCAATGTAATTTAATGTACGATTACTAAAAGTGTGAATGGTCTAGTGAAATTAAAGACAATTCCAATTGATAGTTGCTGCTTCTCTGATAAGCACACAGTATGAAGAGGTTTCGGTCGATACATGTATCAGTAGACTGCTGTTATATTAGCGAGCCAGCACAATTAAAATTCAGCCCAGAGTATTGGTCTAGCAGACAACGTAAGTATCTCATAAAAAAGAACCTGTTCTCACCATGATATCACAGACAAAATGTTCATCAGTGCTACCAGTATCGATTTAATTATCATTTCATTTTGTACTTTTGTCATAGCTTCTCTCAATTTCGTTTATGGAATCGTCTCATATTATTTCATATCAGTGCTAAAATCTACTTTTACATTGGTTTAGAGATGGTCATGTGTCATGCATTAATCTGCGTTAAAGAAATTCACCAGTCATTAACATGATAATGCCCGCGGGCATATCACGTTAATGACCGCTAGAGGTTTTAGAGTTTCGACGTCCCTTTTTTAAAACGCTACGGAGATCGTGCAGTTGTCAATGTAAGCCAACACTACTAAAATGAGCAAAATTATTTAGAAAGTCTTATTTCCTTCAATAAAATAAAATGATAGTTACTGATGTATATGGCATTATCGTGATAGATAAACTGCCATTGGGAAAGTAATATTGACTTCAACACTGAGAATGTCCTCGCCTGCGGCTCGGACATTATCACTGTTTCAGTCAATACTACTGTCCCCTTTGCAGTCTATAAATCACGATAATGCCCTATATATAAGTAACTATTATATAAATATGATTTGTTTAGTATAATATCTAAATTTTGCATTTCATTTATTTTCATCCTTTCAATTTTCCTTTTCATTTTTGTCTGTTTATTGCTACCATAATTTAAGATAAGCCGACGTCTGTTGAATTTACTGTGATATATTGAGTTAGACATAAAACAAAGTACATTATAATAAGTATGTTAATTATAGTGATTTGGACGGCACAAAAGACAAATGATAACTTGTATCTGCTACAAATATGCGTATGCAAAACATAAAAATACTTTTACTGCAAGTCGTATCAATGCATGTGGTGTGATTGTTATCATGCTCGCCTCGGGTGTGGTAGATCGTGGTTTGGGCCCCGCTAGTGATAAACCAAGGCTATAAAATTGGCATTTGATGCTTCTCTGCTAGCACACATCATTAAGTAGTAAGAGAAAACAATAGTTTGCTCTGAATCAGGATAATGTGTCCGAGTTGAGCAGCGTTATTTTATTGCACTAACACTAAAGCTCAGATTAACCGTGTTGGTGGAGTACAAAGCAGACATGAACTAATCGAGAAAAACAAATGATTCCCATGATATAGCTAAACAATTGCTCACTTGGCATTGAACAACAGTTACTCTCGCACTAGTAGCTTGTACTTCATAGCATTCGTTTACAGCCAACAATTGGAATGGAAATGTGTTTTTGTTGATTATGAACGACTAGAATATCTCTGATTAATTTCAAAATGCTATTTTGTGTATGGATTGATAAATTAATATGGCAGGTTGTTTGTTTTTTTAAATATATAAATATTATTTTTCGTAGTTTTTGTTCATTTATTTTTACTTTGCTTTGTTTTGTATTTTGTTTAAAACTTACGTCATCAGAATAAATGCAATGAACACGAACCCAGCCATTATAAAAAATACCAATCCATGATAAATCGAAAGTGTCTGATGGTAAATGTTGTTGAATAAAGTTGCCCCTCCGATTCTGCCAATGGCCTCCATTACGTGTATGGCGGAATAGAGGACTCCTGCAAAATAGAAGGAATAACATTTATATGTATGGATATTTAAAAAGAACAAGAAATTGTACGTATTGGGGATATAATTTAAGGTGGATCAACGGAAAAATAGAATTGACTTATTGTTATTATTAGCGAAATATTTTAAAAGTACTACAGTTGGGGTTTCAGGTTCTATTTCAGTTTTTATATTACAATGTTGCAGCATTATTTCATATTTCATCATAATATATTTTGTTACAGAAATAAAGAAAACAAGTTAAATAAAAGCATAAAAGGTCGTATTGTGACAGCAATGACTGTTATTGAATAGATACCAGCACGGTTCAAACAACTAGTCGTTACCAGTCGAACACGATCTAAATATAAATGGAAGTTACTATTCTGGGACATTCCATCTAATTGAAAACCTCTCTTACTATACACTGCATTCGTGTCTTATTCATATCGTTTGTGTTTGTTTCGTGTTGTTCCTTTGAGTAATACTCGAAAAATTTAGGACGACGAAGAAAGATCATAGATATAGAGAATAAAAATAGGAAAGATATTACAAACCTTGTTTGTCTGAATGAATCATCTGAGACATTAACGCTCTCACCAATGAAATAGGTAGAAGCCGGATTATGCCCGCTGGAATCGCTACAAATGTAAAAAAAAATACCATGCATTGTGATAAAGGGTTAATTGCTATATTCGGATGAAAGCTATTTAATTTGTAAAGACATTGACTAAAAAGATATGTTTTACTAAACTGTATAACGTTATATTAAACTCTATAACACTGTAATGTCACAGTCCACAGGCCCAACGAGCAGCCAATTATTTCAGTTATTGCCCTTGATAAAACAAGAGAAAACAATTAGGACATATCAGACAATCGACTTTATTTCAAATTAACATGGACTCAGCTGCCATTATGACTGCATTTTTCTTTCATAACCAAAGGGGTAATCATAATCGTTATATCGAAGGACAGACAACACAATGACCAAAAGAAAAAAGGACAAGAGGACAAACAACGATCTACAAAACATACACATAAAACTAAAGATCGAGTAACATGAACCCCACTAAAAACCGGGGTGAACTGCGGCAGGGTAGGCACTCCCTGCTCCACCAGAGGCACCCGTCGTGTTAATATAGTTAAAAACCCGGTAATAAGTTATGAATGAGGAAAGGTCCGGGAAGTTTATACGACAAATGGAACATATCCGTGGTCATTTGTGACACAGATATTCCATAACGGTCAACCAAGTCATGATGGCGTCCATAAAACTTTCGAAGTGATGACTTCAACTTAACCAAGATGAACCCGTGGTTCAGTTGCTTCCTTGGTAGCAGCAACCCTCTATCATGAAAATCCTGATAGGAACCACAAGCTCTGGAATATCGTATCAACTGAGATATACATACTCCATATGCAGGTGCTGCTGGAATGTTGCTACATATAAATGGAAAGTTCACAATGGGAAAATTGACATCATCTCTTTTGTCGTAAAGTTTCGTTTTTAATCATCCCACACCATCAATTTTGAGGTGTAGGTCAAGGTATGAAGCAGACCTATCTGTATCTGTGGTATCCTTTATTCCAAGCTCAATGGGATAGATGCGATCAACGAAATCCCCAAGCCTATAATTATTTAGTGAAAGGACATCATATATATAGCGGAATGTGACGGACAGGTATTTGGATTTTACGTTTAAATATACAGAGCTTGCAGTAATTTGGAGTAAATTTTCACGGTCGGCTTTAAGAAATGGGTAAGATATATTTAACAGTGTTTGCTCTTTTAGGTCTGCAATGAAAATGTATACCTGTTAATAAGTAGGGGGATTATGATGTTTAACGCCACTTTCAACAATGTTTCAGTTATATCGTGGCGGTCAGTTTTATTGGTGGAGAAAACCACCGACCTGTCGCAAATTTGATCACATAATACTGTATCGAATATATCTCGCCTGAATCAAATTCGAACTCACAACGTTAGTGGTTATAGGCACTGATAGTTAATAAGTAATTTCTCAAATATAGAGTTTTTACCAATTTTTTTTTTCTGTAAATATTATTAGTACATTATATGTAGTTAATGATAGTTTTAATGTTGTACTTCCGTTATGATTATGGTTCTGTTTGTTGAACTCCTCATTCAACAATATTGCATTTGTTGAGGAAAGCATTTTACTCAGAAAATACTCTTATAATATATTATCACATAAGGATGTATTGAATACATATTGTCTCAAAACAATCATAATAGGGATTGCGGGTTATAATGTTTAACGCCACTTTGAAAAAAATTTCACTAATATCGTTGCAGTCAATTTTATTGGTGGATGAAACCGGAATACCCGGGAAAAACCACCGACTTTCCGAAAGTCACTAACAAACTTTATCACATAATGTTGTATAAAGTACAACTCGCCTTGAGCGGGATTCGAACTCACAACTTTAGTGGTGATAGGCACTGATTGCATAGGTAGTTGTAAATCCAACTACCATACGATCACGATCATGACGGACCCTCAATAATAATAGGTTTTGAATGTAATAGGTAGATGTAAATATAGCTAACCAATAATGGCGGTATTAGATACCTCGTGTTAAACAGATAGCAAGAATTGGTGATACAACAAGTCGTACCTGCATATAATATCCAGTCAGTAGAAGAAACGCCATACAGTATATATGTGCTCAAATATGATAACATTCCTAACAAGGTAATCATTTCGTCTTTTAATCCACCACACATTGTATGCATTATTTTCAATATAATAACTCCACCTATAAACGAAACAAAACTGGCTCCAGCACCATACCATCCGATATGCTCTGACATCCAACAAAATGGCATCCCTAACTGGTATAATGTTAGTATTGAAATAACTACACAATGAGGTATGTAAAAAAGACAGTATGACAAATATTCTAAAACAAATGTAACCAATTTGTAGGATTTATTCATACTGTGGTCGTTCAGACAAAATGAAAACAATTCTAAAGTTATTTCTTTAATTCGTAATTTAGCAAGTTTATCAGGCGGTCTCCATGAATCAAGTAGTGTAATTTGCACAAATATGCACATGAATAAAAACATCCCTGTAGAGATCAGGTAAGGATCCGTAAAACCGATTAATTGTATAAGATAACCAGTTCCAATCTGAAAAGTTACGACTCCAATGGCTGACAAAGCATCATATAAAGTCATCATAAAAGATCTGTCTTTCCCTCCTGTCGTTATGTCGGCTAGAATAGCAAAATTAGTAATTTGGTATGCATAAAATGAACCAGCTAGACCCAATATTCCACAAGCTACCGTATAATAATATAAATTCATATTTCTGTAAACAATTACAGTTTTGAAAACAAATGAAAATAATGTTATTATTAAGTTCCACATTAATACGGGTTTCCTTCCTATTCTGTCAGCTATCGGTCCCACAATCATGAGAACCGGAAGTGCTACTCCAGCTTCCGCTAATTGCATATACCACGACCAATCAGAAGACAGTTCTTGAAGCCTGTCGTCCGATGACGTTGAGTTTTGAACACACGTTTTTCCTTCTATTTTCGAGTAATTCTTTGCTTCAATATTTGAATTGTTCTTGTATTGATTCTTTAAATAAGAGTATACAAATTGTGGTTCAATCGTTGTCGTGATTGTAAAGGCACAGTTATATATCAGAGAATACAGCATTATTTTCACTCTTGTATTCATACATTCCTTCGTAGTGTCAGATGGCTTTGCTAGTAATGGTTGCTGGTCACTTTCCATAATCGATTTCGTTAACTTAATGCAATATTATTTAACTTAATTCTCACAATTAATACGTGTGCTTGTTAATAACATTTTTATGTAATGATATTATCTCTGTTGCTCTATAGATAGAAGATAGTGTGTACAAATATGCATTAATATAAATCTAACCATTCGGTTATAGGTAAATATTAATCAATACACTTTGTCACTCTAGATCACCTTGATGCTTAGTGTGCATGTACTAGTATCTTCCTGTAGTAATATTTGTACTATGTACCTTAAATGGCAATGATAAAAATCTAGTTCACCCAATATTTTGCAGAACAAACTATTCCTACAGATGTAAAATTTAACTTTTCGTTAAACAACAGTAAACTAATTACCATATTATGATAGTATAAATGCTTGATAGTAATCATTTACTAGGAATGAGAACAAAGTTCCAACATTCGGCTCACAATTAAGCCCGAAACACAAAATGTTCACGACAAATGTTGATAGAAACCTAGTCGTGAGACATGTAAAAATATAAATTTGGTGGGCTAAACCCGAATCTAAAGACATCCTCTGAGCTTGGAAATAATGCTGTATACTATTTGCTCTCCTTACGACTTATTCTTATTACCTCTTTGGTATGTTCAAACTTTGCTTTATTCAATTATTCCTCTTTTTCTTCTGTCAATTTAAATTTCAGTTCATAGACCTATATAAGTGCCTCCATTTCACCGGTTTAATTATTTTTTTATAAGGTTGCTCTTGTCATAAATACAGATAAAATACAAACCACTGGACGATTAACAAGAATATAACAGTATTCTGTTTAGGCTCTTTGGTTTACTTGATACCAAGAACTTCTAAGTTATTTGGCATTTCGCCTATTTGATCATGAATGTACGGTATACCCAATGAACGTGTCTTGCGCTATGAATGTACGGTGTACCCAATGAACGTGTCATGCGCTATAAATGTACGGTGTACCCAATGAACGTGTCTTGTGCTATAAATGTACGGTGTACCCAATAAACGTGTCTTGTGCTATAAATAAGATACCTACGTTTGTATTGTCTTCAATTTCATTTGATATGTATTTCCTGTAATACAACTTAACTATTTCATTTTTGTCTTTTTCAGGTAGGGCTAGATGTATAGTTGTCTTATGGGAGGTATTTATATAAAGTCAGACATTCTTAAGAAGAGTTTGAAGATACCAAAGGGGTAATCAGAATCCATATATCGACAACACAATGACCAAAAGAACTAGAGACTCAGTGTCGCTCACCTTTCATTCTGCATTGAGGAAGCTTAATTCAGAACCTTCCATAGGTGGATCCACCAAGTTTCAGTTCATTCGGCTAAGCAGTTTCAGAGAAGAAGACTTTTAGAAATCGACCAACCAGAAACAAGAATTGCCTATGGCAGCCATGTTTATTAAAAAATCGGGATGAATGTAGCAATCTTTATAGAGGACCTTCCATAAATGATTCTTGCCAAGTGTCGATTTAATTGGCTAAGCAGTTTCAGGGCAGAACATTTTAAGATATCGATCAATCTGAAACAAGAATTGCCTGTGGCTTCCATGTTTATTAACGAATCGGGACGAAATTAGCAATCTTTATAGAGGACCTTCCGTAGATGCTTCCTACCAAGTGGCGGTTCATTTTGCATAGTGGTTTCAGAGGAGAATATTGTTAGAAATTGACCATTCAGAAACAAGAATGGCCTGTGACGGCCATGTTTGTTAATGGATCCGGACAAAATAAGCATTTGATATAGAGGACCTTTCATATATGCTTTCTACCAAGTTTCAGTTCATTTGGCTGAGGGGTTTCAGAGGAGAAGATTAAAAGATGAAAAGTTAACAGACGACGGACGCCAGTGATGACAAAAGCTCACATTGCCTTTGGCAAGGTGAGCTAAAAAGTATATAAGGACAACAAGATAAAATAACACCATTAAAACCTTAAAATTAAAGTTAAAGAATAAAATTATGCTATGTTTCGAAAAAGCATTGGTGACGTGCCTATAGAGAATATTTATTCCAAAATGTACACAGATCTCCCTTTCTTTGACATTTTATACGACTGCAGCATGTCAAATTTGACACAATATTAGCTTTGATTTCATGTCATATTATGACCGTGTTCTGTATGGTAGAGTGCCGATTTACACCAGAAGCGTTAATGTTTACAGACAGCCAGGCAAATTTGAAGATGATTACAGTCAGTTCGCTATACCTAGGCTGACCATTCTCTTACAATAAGTCTAGTAGTCACGAATTAATTGCAATTTATTAAAAATGATGCTTAGCCTTCTCTAGCACATGAGTTCACATCCGGTAGTAGTGGGGTCTATCGTGTTGTTCATCTTTTTAGTTTTCTGTGTTGTGTTGTGTTGTTTTCTTTGTTTTTGTTCTGTGTCTTGTGTACCCAATGTTGCCAGTTGACTGGATTGTCCATTCTTGATTGCCCATTCGGTTTTCTCTTTCGTTTATTAATTAAACATAATAATCAACTTGTCGTATTATTATGTGAACTGATATAATCTTAAAAATCATAAATGTAAAGCAAAATATTAGAACATCCAATAATTCATTGTAATGTCAATCATCTTTTGTATCAACTTTCTGTATAGCTGGTGTTTCTACTTCGAGTTCAGTATCGACGTTGTGTACAGACACACATGTCTTTCCCCTAAAATCAAAATAAAAGTGTACAAATATTAAAAAATCCAACAACAATGTTCAACATGTTCTAAGTTTCTGGACTCGGCAAATGATAAATCGTCCATTACTTTAACTTTATCGTATTAATCCTAGTACATTGCAAAACCTCTCAACCGAATGCAATAAAATGTGAGAAGGGGGGATATATATTTGTACATATGATTTCTTTCGTCTTTGGGGGTAGGGCTAGTAGGAGGCATAAAGGGGCCTCTTGTTTGGTTCTATGTTGTTATGTCTATTCATGTAAGTATAATTAAATTCATTTTTAAAAATTATTTTCAATCATGAAATATCATCGTGTATTTAGAATTTCTACCAAATTATATTATTGACACAAGTATATTGACCCTCATCTGTGGTGTAATGGTTAGCGTCATCGCACCGGGTGCGGTAGATCGTTGGTTCGTGTCCCGGTAGGATAAATCCAATGACTATTAAATTGGTATTTGCTGCTTCTCCGCTAATCATGCATCATTAAGGGATAGGAGTAAAGACTGGTTGACACGGAATCAGGATAATGTGTACAAGTGGAGCGAGTACAACTTATTCTTACAATGATATAGCTCAAACAATCATTTAGCGCTAAACAATAATCAGTCACTCATTTAAACCATTAGTCATTGTTATATATCTATTATTTCTACCAAATATTATTACTTACACTAGTATGATAAATGCGATCAGTGCGAAGCTAGCCATTACAAAAAATACTAATCCATTATAAAATGTGAGAGTTTGTTCGTAAATATTGTTGAATAGCGTTGATCCACAAAGTTTGCTCACTGCTTCTACTAGGTAAATATTGGAAAATAATACTCCTGTAAAATGGAAATTACTTATAAAAGCCGTTGGTTTAGTAAATACGTCATTGATGAGTTCACCCCCGGATTTTAGCGGGGTTCGTGTTACTCGATCTTTAGTTTCATGTGTATGCATTGTATATCGTTGTTTGTCCTTTTGTATTTTTTTTTCTTTTGGCCATTGTGTTGTCTGTCCTTCTTAGATTTACGGGTTCTGATTACCCCTTTGGTATCTTGAATCTCTTCTTATACCACATGTAGTGATGATAGGAGCAATGATCACATACATGTATATATTTGGTTTTCTACTCCATTTAAGCTAAGAAGAAGCAGATTCGTAGAATTGTCTACCTCTTATTGATTTGATGTTCCTTCGATCTTTATGCGCTTTGCATGTTATTTATCAGTGGTTTTAACCTTTTGTGTATATGTACAGTGACTTGTACATTATCTTTTTATATAACTGAAGCATTCAGACATATTATACAGTATTCATGAAACACTGAAGTTGTTCTTCTTATTGCCATGTTAGTTAAATTGGACATAACATGTACATAATCGTTTGAGGCAAAGTGAAGCGAACATCGTATTATTTCATGTCTTATTTACGTTGTTTGTGTTTGTTTGCGAGTGGTGATTTCCAACGCGTGTTGTGTTGTTTTATTTCTTCGTATTGTGTACACTGACTGAACGCAAGATGTTGCGTAACGTAACGTAACGCTAAAAAGCTACGTTTTCAACGTTGTGACGCTTTAAACCAAATGTTGTACCTGCTTCACAAGTGGAACTTAAGTGATCATTTTTTGTAAAAAGTAGGAACCACTTTAACAACCGAAGCACATATATACAAGTATTTTAATACATTAAAATTTTCCGTGAGATAGTCGAAATAATGTTGTTATCTTTTGGTTTTAAATAGAAAGTTTGTCGTATTTTCGGTATTTAAAAAGAACATTCAAATTTTGTCATTTTTAGATCTAAAGGTAGTGTGGTTCCGGTATTTGATTTTCCAAGTTTTCTTCTTTTAATTGACCATATGTTTTGACAAATGTGATCAGATTCCTGGTACAAGCAACGGAAAAACTATTTACGTTTTCGACGCTAACAGGCGCAAAATTCACAAAAGTCTTGAAAGCGCATTTGACGTCGAAATTGATGAAGTGGACAATCCATTCAGACTTGGCATTTTATTCTGTTCGTGTTTATTTTAATTTTAATATACTCATGATTGGTATTAATGGTAGCCTTTGAATAGAACTAACTGCTTGGCACGTACAAATGTCGATGATTTATTTGTGTGCTGCGTTATAAATCGTTAAAATTCCAAGCGACGTTGTTTTTTTTTGTAAAATTAAGAAGTTGACATTCTTTCAGACTGCGTATTTCGGTCAATATTTCTTTATCTTTCAAAAGTCATCTTCAAAATTTCTTGTATTATTTCTTACAATATAGATCTGCATAACAGTGAACAAATATTTACTCAACTTCACCTAAATTTATCGGGAAAAGCCTTTAAAGTTGGTGATCAGCATTTCAGTTCAGTATCTGACACATTGAATGGACTTAAATACATGCGGTTAAAAACAAAAAACCTTAACAGAAAACGGCCATCGAGACATTACGTTGGAAGAATCTTGACGTTTACTTTCTTAGCAGATTTGGTGCGATTTCCGTGCATGCGTTTTCGTGAAATGCCCGAAAATCTTATCAATTTATAACAGAAATGTTACATCTGACGGGACGTTTTTAATACGGAAGGGGGGTTCCGTGGTGGGATACGACAGAATAAATATCAATATATTTCATAAATATTGTCGGAAAATTATTTCTCATATCCTACGGTTTATTATGATATAAAGATTATGTAGATATGGCATCATAAAAACTAATAACAACCACATTAAATCAGAAACTAAGGTTATTTAAACGGCGTCGCAGTAACGTACGCTCAGTCACTGTGTTGCCAGTTTCTCTGGGTTTTCCATTTTTGATTGCCCCTTCAGTATTATATAATGTTTATTTTCTTGATATAATGTCTGATAAACGTGTTGTTTGTGCTATAGATGCCGAATTACCTTGTTTATCTTTATGTACCAATTTTGATAAAAATGCTTTTAACAGTGGCATTGGAAGCATTCGAAGGATGCCAACCGCTGTTGCTGAAAAACATAATTAGAAAGCTGAAGTATAGTTCTACATCAATGCAAAATATTTTGGTATCCAAACGAAGAAGGAATAAAAGCATATATATATATATTTCAGTGCACACGACGTGTTTCTGGAATAAACTTCATCGAGTACGCCCAATGCCAAAAGACTGCAAAGCCAAATTTCAGTGTTGATGTGTAAATGATATACATTGTACCTTCTATATATTTTAACAATTGACTATTCATTAGTAACTTCTCTTTTGGTCTTGCTGAACTGTTTATTTGGCGACCAGATGTAGTGGTAAATTAAGCATTACAAATAATCATAAAAATGCTGTGAATCGACCATAATTCTTTTTTTCCCCAGCGAATTGTAGCTGACAAAACGAAATATAATGTCAAAAATAGGATACACGGGAGGATGTGAATTTACAAAAATGACATGTTGGCAAATCTTAGTCACGGGGGTTATTAGATAATAAATGCGTCGTGTTATAATTAAAACAAATAATTAGTATTATATTCTATTACTCTACAAAGTATTCTGTACTTGGGAAATTTGGTCAACAAAGCAGTAAATAGATGAACAAAATGATTGATTCCATATTTTCGCATAGATGACACTTATTGTTCAACGATAGAAGAAGAGCTGATGGATGTACGAGAAGAGTGATTTATGAATATTCATTAGTACGTCACACTTTTTCACATTTATATATATTAATTTAACTATTCATATTGATATTGATTAGTGTTAAGGTTATGGTATTTAACGCCATCAGAGGGATTCGAACTCACAACTTTAGTGGTGATAAGCACTGATTGCATAGGTAGTTGTAAATACCGTACGATCACGACCACCCCTCTTGGTATTGATGTTATTGAAAGTATAAAACTTGTCTTACCTATATATAACATCCTGTCATCTGTTGATAGCCCAAACAGTACAAAACAGCCAGCGCAAGATACAAGGCCACATATAGCAATTATTTCATCTTTCAAACGAACGCAACATGTATGGAAGCATTTCAAAGCAATAGTACCAGTAACAAACATGACGAAATCAGTTCCAGCCCCATACCATCCGATGTGTTCCGAAGTCCAACAAAATGGTGCACCAAGTTGATAAATTGTCTTCAAGGAAAACATCCCACAAAGAGAGATATAATAAAGGCAGTATATACAAAAATATATTAAGAAAGATCTTAGATTTCTGCTCACATTCTGACTATTTGTGCACAATGAAAATACTTGTCCTGGGATTTCCTGAAAATTTAATTCCAAATGTTTTTGTTTCTGCTTCCATGTATCAGTAAGTGTAAAGCATATCAAGATCAACAGTGCTAAGACCAAACCTGATGTAATGAGAAACGGGTATGTGAAACCTACTAGTTGTATTAAATATCCTGTACAAATTTGGGAACTGACAGTTCCTATACCTAATAATGTTTCGTAAATAGTCAGCGTCAGCGACCTCTCTTTACCCTTTGTTGTCGCGTCTGCTAAGAGAGCCAGATTTGCCAAATGGAATGTGTAAAACGAACCGGAAAGTCCAAGTATACCACACGCAATAACGTAAAAATATAAATTCATATTTCTATAAACAATTACCGTTTTGCAAACAAATGAGACAAATGATATTGTTACATTCCATAACAGAAGTGGCTTCCTTCCAATTTTGTCCGCAAATGGACCAGCAAAAATTAATACCGGAAGTGCAACTCCAGCTTCCGCTAACTGCATGTACCAGGACCAATCAGATGCTAATCCCTTAATTCTGTCATCTGAAGAAGTAGACGAATTGTCTAAGCATTCTTTTGATACGTGTTTGCTTGTCGTATTCGCCTCAGTATAATTAGAATCGTTCCTCAAGTATGCATATATGTACTGTGGTTCAGCCATTCCAGAAATTTGAAACGCACAACCAAATATCACAACATAAAGTACCACTTTAGTTCTTGTGCCTATACATTCAGTATTTTCGTTCTCCTTTTCTAACAATGGTTTATCCTCATCCATTGTATTTGGTAACAAGAAGAGTTTGAAGATACCAAAGGGGTAATCAGAATCCGTATATCAACAATATCACTCATATTATAACCATAGATATTTGACACAATTTTGGACATGAAATTGATGTACACAGATAGAGTGTACCTTTATCCTTGAGTCAATATTTATGTTAAATACGTGTCATTGTTGGTATTTATCAGCTGTAATATTATATAAGAAGTCAAGATGTCGCCTGACTATTTATGATATTCTTTTTTTTATGCTCCCCAAAACATTTCAGTTCGAAGCAAATGGTTTACGGGTGAAATCTTAAGTTAAGTTAGAATGTTTTTCTTTCCGGTATTGTCTAATTGCTAATATTTACAAAATGTATGTCAATCTCTGGTTTGAACATGACTGATGTGGAGTTTTGCTCCATGATAATGTTCTAAGTATTTGTTTCTGAATGATTCTGCAATTTTATTCGTCACAAATTATATTTTTTGGGCGATTGCTAATAATCAAAACAAGGCCAAATTCGATTTTGACGGGAATAAATGTTAACGCTTTTGCGCTATGCCTCTTGAAAATAGACAAAATGACAAATATATTGATTTTCAGCGTTATTTTACACAAACCTTTATTCTTTTTACGACAATCATATGCAAGTCATTTGCATTTAAGAGGATGATGACTGACCATTCCCGAGTTATTCTATGGAAAATAAGAACAATTGGTTTGCCTGTGAATACCTCTGTTTCAGTTAAGAAAAACCTATAATTCTGTTATTGTGCTTACTAATGAAAATACATTGTAGGTCAAATTCGGTTCGGATAATGCAGTTCCGGAACTTGATGAAGCTATGTCCGTTTGAAATTATTGGTGTCCACATAACACATAATAATTCCCTCGGGACAAATTAGTATGATTTGCATATCTATACTTTTTTACAATGAACTACAGGTCAGTTTAGTTTTGAAGATTTGTGCATAGTAAAGCCCCATGCATACATGAACATATTTTATTTACAAATAACAACGAGTGCACTCTCTTAGAATAAAATATTTTACACTATAATGATTGTGTATCCAGTTATATCAATTAGCTAAGATAGAAAGGAAACCCGGCAACATTATTTCTAAAGGGGAACCCAAAAAGCATGTTGGGTGATTTTATTCGTTATGTTTCAAATTAAGAAGAAGATTAAGTATACTTTGGCTACTTGCTTCTTGTTAGATACGATAACGTAACCCTCATTCCGCTTGTGCTCTATTTAGGGTTACGAATCGATCTCATTCAACGTATGGGAGCAAATTAAAAATTTCGTTCCGGGAATATTTCAACTTTCTTTTTGCATATCTGGTCATAACTTATTATTCCCAACAATATTTAAGTAATGGTGATACGAAATAAGTGTTACAATCCCTGTTTCTATCTTCAAGATCGTTTTCGTATTTGAAAATTGTTACTTGTCCGCCATAACACCTTACGTAGACTCTCGCGATGGGCGGAGCCTATCCATATATGCCAAATATGGAAAACTGTTACTACGTTAAAGTCGATTTTACTATAAAATTGATCCAAATAAGGATATATCCAAAACGAGGCAAGTGCACGTGAAATAGCAACTTGTAAACAAAATGTCGGACAGAAAGAAGATTTCATGCATTCAAATTTTCAGATGGATATAAGTCTACCATAGATTGATGCAGCGTTTACTTAACACCTCAAGGATTACCTAAATATATCTATCTTTCATCCCCGTTAATTTTTCCAACCACTTACAACGGAATTAGGACAAAAAATCACCCGTGTGTGAATCACTCCAGGCGCTGCTCCCATACGTCGAATGAGATCGATTCGTAACCCTAAATGGAGCACAAGCGGAATGAGGGTTACGTTATCGTATCTAGCTTCTTGTATGCACACATTACAAATTACATTACACACACATTATACTTCGGTATATACGTCATAATGAGACAAATATATGTGAAATATACCTTCACGATCGAATAGTGTATGTATCGTGTCGTGACATCTGCTCGGTCATGTAATAAAGTCGGTCATTTGTTTTGATTTACCATTCTCGCGCAGCACGAAGTCAATGATGTCATTCTGTATATTTATAACGTACATAGACGCACAGTTCTTTTAGACTTGAAGATTACAAAAGGCGATTAAAACAGGTAAGATTGAATTGAACAAATTCCATGCAAGTAAAAAAGCTCCTTTTTACTAATGTCCTATTTACCTGGTCATTCTGCTTGTGAAATCTATTCTAAGCGATGGTATTCCCCAAGCATATATATACTTTTCCGGTTTGTTGACATAATCGTCATTACAGTTCATGACCTTTTCTGGAATGTAGGCCAAGTAAATTGTATTTCAAAATACTTTGAAAATATGATGATTGATCATTCAGATTACACCATTTTCTAGAACATGGCAGATTTTACCGGGAAAATGTATACAAGTGCTCTCCATTAGTCACAAAATGGCAGATTATTTTGCATTTCCACTACTGCTTTAATAACAAATATACTCCTTACTTCTTGCGGTAAAGAAATGATATTCACAGAGAAGATAGAAAAAGAATTAATTTAACAGCAATAATCAAAATTTTATAACATAAATTAAACAGAGAATTAAATTAAACCAAACAGAAAAATGAGATTATCTGGGGGGTGGAGGGGGGGACCTGTCATTATTACAACAAAACTGTATTGTTACCACTCTGTGATTGAAATAAACAGAAATCAGTCATTAATTGTTTTGCAATAATATGGCAGAATGTAGTACAGTCTAATATATTGTATTGACAAAAGCAAAAACACCAAATTCACTGGATTAAATACTTTAATATATGAGTAAGCAAGTTTAATATTTGCATCAAATAATTAATTTTTAATACTTCAATTTCAAACTATTTAAACAAAAACATCTTTTGAAATTTTTCAGACAACAATCACACTGAAAAAACTAAAATACTGTACTTTCTTAATCTGGTTTACTTTTTAAGTTTGGTTGGCCTATGACAAAATCATGGGCTTTATTGACCTTTGACCCGCCTTATGTGACGTAGTAAGACGCCATTCGGAAAAAGGGTAGTAAACAAATATGGGACAGTGTGTTATTATTATCGATCTTTTTTCCATGGAACTTTACACATGTGAGCAAGAATAGATGAGGAACATAAAAAGATAAAAATGTTTACTTTTCAAACATGAAAAAAATAATCAAACATTATCCAATGACTGACCGACTTATTGTCATACGGGGATACAGATTGTGTCTGATAATTTTGACACAATTTGTTTTTCTCTTGCATCCTTTCTGGAGATCATTCTGGAAGCATTATATTGTGCCTGTTGATTTTTACTTAAAAATGTCGTCTCCTCCAGTTTTTGTCACTATTTCATCTTTATGTTATTTCTGTTGTCTTTGCAAAGGTTGTATGATCAACAACGAAAACCAAATTCAAACATACGTAACGTTATTGATATTGTGGTTGTTGTTTTCAACACGGGTGTTTCTATCCTCCCCTTTTTGACCAAGTGTTAACTGCTATCTTGTAAGAAACTTATTTGGAAACTACAAAATGTAACATACCTAGTGATTCCTAGTAAATGATGCAACTGGCGTAGCATTCTCCAAAGCTAATGTACCTCGATATCTTCCTAATGAGGAATTATGCACCAATTGCATTTAATTTTTATAACATTTTTGAACTATGAAAGCAATGGTTTGAATGTGGATAAGGAAGTCATGAATACGTGAATTGATTTATTGATTGATTGGTTGTTGGTCAATGCCAACTTTAGCAATCTTTCAGCTATATCGTGGCGTGAGCAAATTTTATTTTTATACCGAATACGTGAAAGTGTCAACAGATCAAACATTCATTATTATATAAGAATAGTTATTGGTCCGTTGCTTGTATTTCAGGTTCTTTTGTTGCAAGGTCTTTCTGGTGTTTAGAAGATTTTCGACATATCGTAAATCTATAAAAGAAAAATCATAAGTTTTCTGAATAATGATTGATCACATTTACATTTGAAATAAAAGCCAGAATTGTCATTTAAATTGAATTAAATGTAATCGTTGTATCATCGTTAATTAAGTATCTTTCATTTTATTACATAATGATTTTATTTTTAATTAAGCATATTTCATTTAAATAAAGCCATAGCAAAATGACACTATGCAAATAAATATTTTTATTCATTTTAAAAAAAAATTATTTATTGGGTGAAGCATCTTGACAACAATTCTATGTATGGATGCAGTCTCATTAAACGCACACAAACACTCTTCATTTGCAATATTATGAAATAACGATATCATATTTTGTATGTGATAACATCTGAAGTTACTCCGTTGTATGGACACTTAGTTATCTTCATATTTCCACATTTGTTTTTCTTTTGTTATTGCGTATTTTAATCTGCATACTAAGTATATCTGATAAAGCCTTCAAACGTACTATTTCTATTTTAGTACATGCGTGTATCGAACACCTGCTGGACCTGATTACCACCAAGTTACGGTGATCACACGAACATACTATATTATTAATATAGAGACGGTCGTTGACGTGATCGTATGGTAGTTGGATTTATGCAAACCTATCCAATCAGTGCCTATCACCACTAAAGTTGTGAGTTCGAACCATGTTCATAACGAGGTGTACTCGATACAAAGTTATGTGATAAAGTTTGTCAGTGACTTGCGATAGGTCGGTTGTTATTTCAGGGTATTCCGGTTTCTTCGACCAATAAAACTGACCACCATGATATAACTGAAATATTGTTGACAGTGGCGTTAAACATCACAAACAAACAAACTACATTATTATTATATATCACTCTTGACTGTAAACTATTGTTTTCTTCTCTTTTTTTTAATAAGTCCTGTTTATCTCTGTATTTCAATTTGTCTATTAATCATTGTTAATATTTAACTTACATCATTAAAATTGTACCAATTAACTGAGAGCCTGCCATAACCATAAATACCAGTCCTTTATATATCGGTCGTGTCTCGTAATATATATTGTTGAAAACTGTTGACCCGGCTACTGCACATAACGCTGTTATGACAGAAATATTTGAAAATAAAACTCCTACAAATAGAAGCAGAATATGATTTTAAGGTATACATTATATCATTAATCAGTGAGTAATTTATGTAGTTGACAGCATGATTTCCTGTTGTATTGCCTTGTTATATACCATCGGATTTCGGCTTCATTTTAAATACGGGTCATGTGGTGCAATTTGGGTGAAACCTCTATGGGAATTATGTTTTTGTTTTTAGAAGTAACCTGTATATTATGATCATTATTTCATGACTATTATAATTTAACATGCATAATAATGAGACAAGTTGCAACTCTTTACCATATTCTTGCCAAATGTTTTAAACAATAACGATTAACGGCATAGCCAATAAAACAACATGAATCACTACTCTTGCTTACCTAAAACTCCACAACACACAAATACCAAGACAGATGCAAATGTCAATATAAACACTGTTTCATGTCACACATAAAATGTAACTAAGTTAATCCGTTAATCAAATCCAATGCTCCTCCCATTGGATAACTGAATTACTAGAGCCAACACCAGATATAAACAAGCAACGAAAGAAGCTCTAGTTGTTAATTTGCTGACAGGAATATCCCAAGCAAAATTATTTTACGTTGTTTAAAGAAAATGTTAAAGAAACCCAGTCGATAACAACAAGCAATAATTTCTCTTATTCACAAGAAGTTAACGACGTCACGTATTTGGGTCAACACGAAATAATGACAGAGTGTCGAGTAGTGGTATCAAAATCTACTCTTGATGATAGCTATCAAAAGTTCTCAATGATCTATAGACGTTATATTGTCTGCTATCGTATAGTAGAAAACATAACGTCTAACATTGAGATCAGTATCTATCACGGTTAAAGTTGTAAGGTTGATACGCACCAATGGTCAGGCGTACTCGATATAACTTGATGTAATAAAGTTTGCCAGTGACATACATAAGGTTGGAAGTTTTGAAGGGTAATAAAATAATTTTGTTAAACTATTTCAATTGCAATAACGTCATGAAATATGCCTTTTGTGATCTTAAAAGAAATTTTCGGTTCCGGTTTATTCGGTTTCATTGAATTATTTAATAAAAAATCTGTAGTAGGGTAGCTATAAATAATATTTCTTTTAAATTCACAAAAGACATATTTCATGACGTTATTGCAATTGAAATAGTTTATCAAAAAGATTTTATTACCCTTCAAGACTAGATATTTTATGGCGGAACCGAGACCGAGAGACCGATTTTTAGATAGCGAACCGGAACCGAAAACCGGAACCGAGACCGACTTTTAGACACACCGCAATACTACATGTACATATCTCAATAATATGTCTGAAATATTGTTGAAGAACAAAAAAATTGACAGCCCAAAAATCTAACACTGTTTGGTTTAATTTTCAGACGTATATATATATAACTTTACAGCAAAATGCAGTTTGATTACGACTACATGTAAATCTGTTCATGTCTCATAATATGATGATAATTATTATATCCTACTGGAATGCTCCAAGTTAAATTCTACGGTGTGTTTTAACATTGTAGAACGTAGGTTAGGCAGCATATGTAAAGTGATACGTTAGTTAAACATACCTTGTTGATCAGGCTGTACAATTCTTGACATCATGGCCTTTAACAAGGGTATTGGTAATATTCGGAAGAGTCCAACTGCAGTTACTATAAAAACAAATAACACGCATTTGTAATCATTTCCATGGAAACATAAATTAAAGCAACAGTATTTCTGTGGTGATCGCGGAAACTATTCATTGACATACAATATACTGCTAAAATACTATTATAAATTTATCAATTTGTCAAATATTTGTTTGCACAATGCACATTACAAATTTCTTAGTATATTTTATTAAAACGATGGAGTAATTATATCAATTATCTAACCTATTCTAACCTTTTTCTTGTAAATAAGATAAAATTTTGAACTTTACTATTTTGTTCAGCTATTTATCAATTGTTGCTTCGGACTCGTATAAACTTTGTTCGTCCCATGTGCAAGATGAATACATTGTATAATGTAGATTTGTTTGCAGCATAATAGCCAATGATATTTAATAATAGAAACTGAATTTATTGTTTTAAACCCAATAATCTCACAGCAAAATCAACATACTTTCGGCATATTGAGCGGGATTTGAAATTGTATATCATGCTCATAAAATATATTTACCAACAATCATACGATCTTTGTCCTGAAGACCCAACATGATTTATGTGGACAAATACAACAACATACGATGGCAGACTGTATATATGGCAGCAACGTATCGAAAAATGACAATATAAACATAAAAAAGTTACCTCCGTATATCATCCAGTCACTGTTAGTGAGTCCAAATAAACCAAAGCATGCAGCTGACGACACAAGGCCTACTAATGCCATGTTTGCATCATTTGTAAACATGTGTGCAATTTTTAAAATGGCAGTTGCGATAATGAAAAGGTCTATATCCTCTCCGGCCCCATACCAACCAATATGTTCCGAAGTCCAGCAAAATGGTGGGCCTAATTGATATAATGTTCTGTTGCTAACGAACGAGTCAAATGGAAAGTAGTAGAAAATAAAAACAATAACTAATAGCAGAAAATTGTTAAAACTTGACTTCTTTCTTTGTTCTTTACTGAAAAGAGAAAGTATTTGTGGAATCAATGACCCAATCGACAACTTAGTTTTCTGTTCCGGATATTTCCAGGGGTCTTTGAGCGTTATATACAGAAAAATCACATATACAAGAAGTACTCCTGTTGTCATTAAAAACGGATATGTAAAAGAGGTAAGTTCAATCAAATATCCGGTAGTTATTTGTGAACAAGTTATTCCAAGACCCAACAAAGCATCAAACACGGCCATTAAAAATGATCGTTGTTTATTTTCTGTTGTGACGTCCGACATGAGAGCATAGTTGGTAAAATTAAAAGTGTAGAATGTCCCTGAGAAGCCATTTATCATAACTGCTATAACAAAATAATACAAATTTAAATCAAAGAACACAACTACTGTCCTGAAAGCATACGAAAGGAATACTAGAAGTCCATTCCATATAAGAATTGGCTTTCTTCCGATTATGTCTGTCATCGGACCGACTAACATTATCACTGGAATAGAAAGGCCATATTCCGAGAGCTTAAAATACCACGTCCAGCTAGCTGCTTCTTCTTGAAATTTATCCTCATTTGATACAGCACTACAGATGTGCTTGGAAACATTTTCCGTTTTGTTGTTAGTAATATTCCCACCGGAATGCTGCTTCAAATAATAATAGACATATTGTGGCTGCGCACGGCTTGAAATTTGTAAGGCAAATCCATATATCAAAGCGTAAATTAAAACAAATGTTCGCGTCGTTATCCGTTCCCGAGAATTAGACCTTTTTTCCAATAACGCTGACGTTTCGTCCATTATTCCAAAAAATAAAATAAATAATATGCTATAAATATAAAGTTATATTGTGACTTTATACCTAATTATCAAAATAAACATTAGTGTTACGTTTACATATATACATATACTCTGAATCTTATGGCGAGGGTAAATAAATTGATATTTATTTTATCTATTTAGATAATATACATGACGAGCATATTACTGATTGAAATAGGGGTTGAACAATTTAATGGAAAGGCTCGTATATTTTAGAGAAATCACAAGAAATTGTAGAAATATTTCCTTTAATAAATTAATTTACCAAGTTACAAATTATTTCATTAAAACAAATTTGCTCAATGTTGAACTTTCTGATTGGCGAGTATCGCGTGGGGTTATTAAACGGCATATCGCCATTTGTATTAATCTGTGATTGGCGAGTATCGGGGTGGGGTTATTGAACGGCATATCGCCATTTGTATTAATCTGTCGTTGTCGTGATCGTATGGTAGTTGGATTGTAATTTCCTGTGCAACCAGTGCCTATCACCACTATAATTGTAAGTTCGAATCGCGCTCGAATGTGTACTCGGAATATTGTTGAACGTGGAGTTAAACACCATAGTACTAATCCTGAATTGATCTGAGGTTTTATCACAGAGCTCATTAGAGACAATAAAAACATTTTATCTCGATCATTTAATTTGGTGACTATACTTGTATATGCAAGATGTTTAAATATAGTGTTCACATACAAGTTTGTATATTTTAATGAACTTGAAATTGAAGATACAGCAGATACCAGAAAGGCCACTTCTTACTTAAACTCTGTAACACTGAAGCCAATTATCATAATGTACAATATACCTATTGTTACACGTTCATTCCATACCCTTTTGCGTTTAAATTCCAACGCAATATTCTATCCCAAGGTAAATGTTTCGTTCTTTCTTGAAGATCTGGATAAATGAATACGTCCCTGACTATTTCTATTCAGGGGTTCTAGTACGATGTGATCGCAATCTTTGATTCCTAGAGGACCCTGAGTTGCGTACCTTGCTTTAATCAGTTTACCTCTGCATTTTAATAACAATTTTCTGTTTATGCTGAGGCATATATGATAATTCTTTGTGTATTTTATATGACAAAGTTGTCTAACGTTGTCTGCTTAAATTTGTTTTGTTCCTTTGACCTGCAAATGTACAATTCAAAGGATATCAGAATGATTGTTCTCATGTTACACTTTCGGGAAACACAATGACCGCAAAATCCGTATTAACTCCCCGTAGACAACCGAATAAAATCGACATATGTAAAATGACTCATATGAAGGATACGTCATTGTTGACGTTGCATAGGAATCAATGTTTCAGATGTAATTTAGTTTGAAATAACTTGGTATTTTCATTTATCAACAATTTATGCTGACTTTTGAGAGCGTGACATAGTATTTACATGTTTCCAGAATGTGACACACAGTGGTAATCGCTTCTCTCATTGTGACACACAGTGGTAATGGCTTCTCTCATTGTGACACACAGTGGTAATCGCTTCTCTCATTGTACATTCCCCATTTTTAATTAGATAAGGAAAGCTTAAACTGTGATAGTCACCAATTCCTCCAATATCAACAACATTAACAAGCACCTCTCACCTGACCTCACTGAACACAAAGAATACCAGACATATTACGTTGGAAATCCAGGTACATGTATGTATAAAATACATGTCTCCTGTCATAGAGCAAGTTCCAATTATCATGATATTTACGAATAAGACTACTACTACTACTACTACTACAGAGATTAAAAAAGTAAAGAATTATGGCCGTCATCAGCTGTTTGCAGTCATATTCCTTGTGGAACTATCATACCATAGCACACTTTAATCATATTAAGTATACATATTTTTATAAATGTGACCTTGCGGAAGAATGTCACGATTGTGCCAGGGTGTACAATACATTTTGTAACTTTAAAACCAATGTCCTATTCCTTTCTTTTTCGTATAATTAAAAAAAAAATGTTGATTTCTCAAAATAAGTGGGTTAACGCAATTGCTTTATTGAAGTATTGTTGTTGTTTTTTACTAATCTCCGGTATTACCGTTGTTTTGGTTTTGTTTCTATCAATAAGTTACATTATCTTTATCCTGAGTAATGGTGAAGGTTCCAGGGGAGCAAACTCACTGAGCTGGTCAACGCGTTCCCTAGTGAGGGATGGAACTTGGTCAGGTTATAATACGGAAAGCCTGACTGTGGTCTATAGAGCAAACCCACTGAGCTGCTCAACGCGTTCCCGGGTGGTGGATGGAACTTAGTCAGGTTATAATCCCGAAAGCCTGGCCGTGGACTATAGTGTGTAACGTGTTTATAGAGTATCACGTTCCCTGCACGCTACCCCTGAATATAGCCGACATACTGGACGTTAAGAAATAATCAATTAATCAATCGCTTATTTGCATGATCATAAAGTGGTCGTGACCGTGATCGTATGGTGGTTGGATTTACAACTACCTATGCAATCAGTTCCTATCACCATTGGCGTTATGGTTTCGACTGCCTCTCAGGGCGATGCGTACAACATTATGTGATAAAAATTGTCAGTGACTTGGGGCAAGTCGGTGGTTGTCTCCGGGTCCTCCGTTTCCTCCACCAATTAAACTGACCACCACGATCTAACTCAAGTATTGTTGCAAGTCGTGTTAAGCACCATAAAACCAACCAACCCATTATTATGTATTTACAACGTAATCACAATTGATTGGTCGATTGATTGGTGTTAGCGCCAACCTTAGCAGTATTTCAGCTATATCATGGGGTTAATCGGAATTGACGATATGATCTACCTAGAGACATGAAAAATTATACATTACTGATATTTTATACTATATTATATAATTATAAAACCACTTTTAACCAAATGGCGTATTCCAAAGTAAATTCTTGTTCGATTATGATTTATTATTTAATAGATAGGTGTGAATTAAGGGGATTTATCCGTGAAATAAATTCCGGTATCTCCCCACCGGAACTACTTTTACACAACTATAAGTGTGGTAGTTACATAATAAATGTACGTCCCTTGTGATGTACGGTGAATACAGATACTATTGTAAACTGAAAGAATTCCGCGAAATGTTATTGATGACTTTGGAACAAAACCAACATGACGTCATTGGCGTCATATGAAGACTTCAAGTTTGAAACGTAAAGATTAAACGTTATTTGGCTTCGTGTACGCTTCAAGTTTGATCAAATTTAACAAAAATAAGTTTTCAAGGTCAGTATTTTAATTATTGTTGTGTATTGTTGTGAATATGACATGTAGGATTTCACATTTTCAAAATGGCAGATCCTTCCAGCTGAACCCCTTATTATCATTGCTCGTAGATTCATACGAGTGGAATGAAATATACAAATAACAAAATATATATAAGAAATTTTGAAAGTCTTTATAATAAACAGCATAACTAAATCATACATTTTGAATATCAAAATAGACCACTTGTGACCGAATACGTATTAATGATTAAACTCGTGGGAGGAACAAGTTCCGCCCATTCGTTTAATCCTCATGCATACTTCGGTCACTCGTGGTCTTATTTTGATATTCAAAATCTACGATTAGTTATACTATATATACAAATTGCCAATAAAATAATAACAATAGAAAAAGCAATCTTTTTCCGGGAAATTGTCTCGTCGGGAGTTATTGTGTCGTCAGGATGATGATAAAGAACCTGAAATAAAAATAAAAATTAAAACACATTAATTAGAAAAGTTTGAAGACACAACAGGGGAATCAGAATACGTAAATCGAAGGACAGAGAATACCATGATCAATCAACGGCAATTAACGACAACCAATGATTGACAAAACACTGCATAGAAATCTAAAGATTGAACAACATGACTCCACTAAAACCAAGGGGGGGGGGGCAGATCAGACGGTCACATATATATACTATCAGATTTTATAGCTGATGTGTTGTAACTTGGTGGTTTAAATCCTATATTTCTGTGGAATACATATTTAATGTTATATAAATTATAATATGCATAGAACAACATGAATCCACTAAAACCAAGAGGAGGGAGAGATCAGATGGTCACATTTATATACATTTTATATCTGATGTGTTGTAACTTTGTGGTTTAAATCCTGTATTTCTGTAGAATACATATTTAATACATTATAATATGCATAGAGGGATGGCAGCATGAAACATTCATCCCCTATACAATATGTATTGAAGTATGCTAACATAATATTTTGATTCAATAAGCAATACGTCTAAAAAGTGTGGAACCATGATACATTGATTTAACATACATAATATATAGAAGCACAGTAACATGAGGAATTGATTCTATATACAATATGCTTACGAGATTGGAATAAAGGGTACAAAACAATAAAACTTCAAACACGAAGTCGCATATAAATTAGGATAAACACTTGGACTTCCGTGTGGATTGGTATATTCTCAATCATTAATTGCTAAATGTAGTGACTCGAGCACTGATTCTTTATTTCACATTAACTGATAACTAATTATGGATGTAAAACCTGGAGCAATACAATTTTAGAGATATCAAAATGATAATCATAGGCCGTAAATCGAAGACGGAGAGACAATATAATGACCAAATGGAAAAGCGTAAACTGAAAAGCGTTACGCAAAGAAACCACAAAGGAAAGAGAATGAACAACAAAAACTCATCTGAAAATTGGTGGTGAACTCAGGTGATCCGAAAGGGTAAGCAGCTACTGCTATTGTATGGTAGCCTGTCAAAATCCAATCAACCACATTGGGAATATTGAAATCATCTCTTTTGTCAAAACGTTTCTTCCTCAATCGGGCCTCGCTATCAATATGTATATATAGGTCAAGGTAAGAAGCAGACCAGTCTGTATCTGTGGTATTCGTTATTTAAAATTCAATGAGATTGATGCGAACAACAAAAACACCCAACTTTGAATTATTCAGTGAAATACATCATCTATATAGAGGGGCGTGAAATAGAAGATCCGGGCTAAGAAACCCCTCCGTAAAGTGTGATTCATACAAATAATAGAACAAATAGGATCAGAGTTTTTGTTGTTGTTGACAAAATAAGATTTGCCCCTTCCTAAAACAACATATTTGTACCTATGTTTGCCTTATTCGTTTTCTTTTGGCAAACAAAGTCGAACTTGTTATTTTAATCTGTCTTTTACCTTAGAGTGATAAATAATTGTGTAATTTGCAGAGAAGTCAAATGTTTTATTGATATTGTTTGAGGAGGTGGAACTTGATTGTTTGTATGTGTCCACTCAAAGACATTTAGAATTGTCCAAGAAGCTACCATAGGACTACAAATATGAATTGTGTAATTAAGTTGAAAAGAACGCATGAAACATTCATTGAAGACTCACCTGGGTCATCAGCTCAAGAACTGGGATATCTAACTCTGGTAAGGTTGTCGAAATATATGAACCAGTTGGATCGGCATCTGTGCAATAATTTGCTATGCATTTAAACCGTGTATCTATTAATCCAAGATGATTCCTAAATAGCGTTTGACGATTAATATACTGACTGTCATTTAATCGTTGTTTGTCGGCATGGGTCAGGACTCCATAAACTGGTATTTCTGAAAGTAATATGAGAAAATACGTTTTCATTTGGCAAAGCAATTTTCATTGTGATAAAAAAAATATTACTGGAAAATGTTCAATCTTGGACTTGTAATTGTGTTTTTCCTATTGTATCAGTCTGGCCAGATTAATAAAGACAAATAAACATTTATGAAATAACAGTACTATGAAAATATATGTATAAATGTTCTGTTTGAATTTAAAAAGGCAAGCATAAATCTGGTTACATCCACAACTAATAACATTAAGTATTAGGTATGATGTGAAAAGATTTGTCCATATCAGCTGCTTTGAACACAAACAAAATGAGGTCAAATTATAGGTAATGGACACGTTATCTAATCGCTTTTTCTTTGAGTTAAGATGAAAGATTATGACAAACATGGGACATTTTAATAAAAAGTGGCTTTTGTATATACCTAGATTTCTATATGCATTTACCAATGATCATACAATGCATAATTACAAATTTTATTCATTAGTGCGCCATTCAAGGGAAGTAATAAAGTTGTCAAATATAAAATTGTAATTACGAATTGTGTGGTAAGTGGTAATCAGACATCCAGGTCTATAAAATTAATTAAAGTCTATTAAAAGTAATTTGATTTTAAGACAACAAAGATTTTTTTTATTAATTAATAGAATAAAACGGCAACAATTGCTGACGTCATAAGATGGCTGTTTAGTAAATGTAGTTGAAGGGTCATCGAGGAAAAAACAGTTGATATACATGTAGATGCTTAAGAGCAAGAAAAATAGTTAAATAAGTACACAGATATGTTCAGAAACATTGTTAGTTATGAAATACAGGATGTTGACAGCTCCCAAATCAGCGATATTACCAAAAACAGTCAAACTTCCCAAAATCGCATTGCATTCCTTGTTCGTTACACTCGCTACGTTTGTGAAACTTGAATGGTTTTATTCTACTTAGAACTATATTCAACATATATTGATAGTATTTCATACTCCTGTGATTTAATATTTACTAGTATAATTCTTGTTAATGCTCGTACATCTTTATTGCTGACTTCCATAATAGTGTTTACTTATATTTAGAAATATTGCTGAAAATGTAAGTATGACATGAAGTGACATTGATCAGTCAATTCATATAATAGTTAACATTACCTCTGCTTCCTCTCTTTGCTGTTTCTCTGAATGCTCTCAGTAAACGTTCTGGTAGAGGCCGAATATCATTAGCAGTACACACAACAATGATACGATCAACCCTTGCGTTCTCTGATCTCTTGCTATACAATCGTCTCAACTTCTGAATATTCAGTCGGTTGTTGAAATAATATTGACGTACACTGTTTAAGTCTTCCCTTTCTTTAAGCTTTCCATTGAACAAAATGCTAAGCATCTCTTTGTTAATTTCACTTTCCTCATCTTCCAACCCAGTTATATCAAGAAACGTTGGCATTGACGCAATGTTGTCGTTATCTTCTATGTAAGCTTGTTTAGGATAACTGAAAAAACAAAGTACTGGAAGTAGGTTCGGGATTCATTATGTAATCAAAAAGACAATACAAATATGTATCACCATATTTCTGTAAGAAAACAAAAACAGAAGACAGGAATATAAAATTCGCAGAAAGCCTTAAAAGCAAACACATAATGTAATGAAAGAAAACAATTTTTGTATTTTAGACAAAAAAAAAGGTATAGTGGGCAATTCTGATAAAATTCCAGTTCAAGAACCTTGTGGATAATATTATCATATTTTTATTATTGCAAATTTTTGCGAGAGTTCGTAGAGTGCCATCTACTGGATTGTAAGATGTGTACTGTCCCCTATAATGGGTGTTTTATCATTATCATTTACAATGTTACACTTCTATACAGAAGGTTAAATATGGTATATACTGGATATCATGTGTTATCTTTCGGTGGGAACTCCGGTTCTCTACACCAATAAAACTGACACTACGATATAACGGAAATATTGTTGAAAGTGGCGTTAAACACCATAACCCTAAACATAACCCCCATTTGTTGTCTAAGTAATATATGTACTGTTCCGTATAATGGATGCTTTCCCATTATCATATAAAATGTTGCGCTTCTATACAGAAGGCTAAATATGGTATATACTAGATATCGATTTTCTCCACCAATAAAACTGACAACACAATATAACTGACATATTGTTGAAAGTGGCGTTAAACACCATAACCCTAAGCCTAGCGCCCATTTGTTGTCTAAGAAATTGTCAAAGTTTATCTTATGAAGAATGGATTATGAGTACATGGTAGTAATTAATTAATATGTACTAATGTATCATGTTATGATTCCTACCAATGTTGATTGATGGATAATTAAAACAAAATCAGATTTGTTTTTTTGTGTGAATTATATAGAGTTGAATCACATAAATCACCCTGCTACCATCTCCAAAGGATGTATTATAAGAAATATTGTGACAAAAATTAAATCTTACATATAGGTCCAAGGCTTATATGGAATTCAAATTTTCATATTAGGAAATATAATAATTATTTTCTAATTACATTCTAAGACGTGATGTCTCCTGATATATCATGGTATATACTGGATATCATTTTATCTTTCTCTGGGAACTCCGGTTTTCCAACCATTAAAACTGACACCACGATATAACTGAACTATTGTTGAAAGTGGCGTTAAACACCATAACCCTAAACCTAACACCCATTTGTTGTTTAAGAAATTGTCAAAGTTTATATTATGAAGAATGGAATATGAGTACATGTTAGTAATTAATTAATATGTATTTATGTATCATGTTATGATTCCGACCAATTTTGATTGATGGATAATTAAAACACAATCAGATTTGTTTTTTTTTGTAAAATATATAGAGTTGAATCACATAAATCACACTGCTGTCATCTCCAAATGATGCATTATAAGACATATTGTAACAAAAATAAATTTTACATATAGGTCCAAGGCTTATATCGAATTAAAGTTTACATATTAGGAATATTAAGAAAATATAATGATTATTGTTTAATTACATTCTAAGACGTGATGTCTCCTGAATATCATGTTCACCGTAGTTTCCCATTTTAGCAATTTCTCTCCAAAAGGCCCTGTCATTATTTTTAAAACTTGCAAAAATAGTGTTCAGAAATGAGGACTTGCCACATCCAGGAGGTCCAATTACAGCTATATTTAACGGTCTCCGTCCATCAAGGTCATTATCGACAGTATCCTTGCACTGCAGTATCAATTGAGTTTTCAGCTCTTTACTCATCTGGAAGCAAACATATTATATTATTTCTGATTATTGCAGTGCTATTCTGTATTATTAAAACATGATGAAATGAAATAAACCGATCGCAACAGAAACACACATTCATACATCAAGTTAACGTCTATAAGGGTGTGGTATATTTTCATTTGCTGTTCAGATATTTCTGTCGATTTCTTTACAATCACTATAGCTTTATTATATAAGGCCACCGATAGCTCGCCAGTCACTGACTAACATTACCACAAAATGCTGCATGGAGTATAGATCGTTACGGTTGGGAATCGAACTTATACATTTTGATAGTCATAGTTTCTGATTACATTGGTAGATATAAACCCATTACCATGCAATCATACCCACGTCCAGGCCGCGAACCTTTGGACGTTGAATTTGTATCTAACTTTGCAATCATTATATATTAAGATTAAAGTTTCAGTTCGATTCCGAATGATGCGAAGTGTTCTCGAGGCAGCTTCATTGATAAACTTTCTTTAGTGACTGACGACATGTCGGTGAGCTTTATTTTTCTCCATTTATGAATTAACTTGATATCATGTTGATGCTAAGAAGTAAGCTTCTGAGCCAAGAGTTTCAAATGGTTAAGCCGAGCTGGGGTCATCATTTCGAAAGTTTACATTTGCCATCATGACTAACCCTTACGTAAAATGTGTATCACTGATGACCACGGATATGTTGCGTATGCCGTATTAAGATAGTCAGTCAAGAATAACACGGCTGGTGCCACTAAGTGATCAGAAATTGTTCCCCTTCCAGAGCAGAGGGATTCTCCCTTTAGTTTAAACATATTTTATTTGCCAATTAAATAGACAAAATGGATCAGACACAAATTAAGCAAACTTATGAAGTCTTCTCCAAATTACAATTTGTTACATTAAGTAAGTACATAAAAGACATGCAATTACTACATTTGTATATTTAGTACTAATGACGAATCAATGATGAGTATTCACATACAGAAGGAAAAATAAAATCAAGGTTTTCCCTTAGCTTGTGTCGCACAAAATCTAGTCTTCTGTATGGTGTTTTATCGACTGTTGTTTGTCTGTTTGGCTTTTCTCATTTTGCCATTGCATTAGCGGTCCTTTTTCTGTTTATCACTATATATATATATATATTGTATCTTTAACCTTTGCTCTTGTATAATAAAAATGGGAAAGTTTCACACCCGAGGAATTCCAATGAATACGTTGTGTATTTGATTCGTCCCAGTTGTTTGCGGGGGGTGGGGGAGGTGTATCTCGAAAGGAAGTACTACAATTTGGATGAGATATAGACCGGCGTTTTTTACCATAAACTACCTACTAAATCAGTTGCATCAAATCTATTTTGCTTACTGTTGCAATAAACTAGGTAGGTCACAATAAACTGATTCCTTTTTTAACACTAATGCCATCAAAAGAAACCGTTCGCTTCTATTAAGCTATGGACATTTCTTTTGTTAATACCGTTTCTTATCTATTTCATAGTAAATATCAAAAGAGATTATCAACAGTGAATAATTCCACTATTATTAAATAATGAGCAATTACCTCTTACCACAAATTCTTTAACGCAAAAAAGCCATGAAATATGACTTTGGGTGCACCCAAAAATAACAACCCTCTCATCTTGATAAATGATTTTTCAAAGGATGTAAAGATATAAGCAAATAATAACAAAACACATGGCGTAGTGCAATGGTCTTTCCTACACAAAAGTCTTGATTTTTCGAATGACAGCGGTTGCATCACTGCTATGACACGACATAACCATGACGACAAACACTATATAGAGACACATATTGATCATACTTAGGTAAACAAAGTTAAGGTACTTTCTTTTGTTAGTTTGTTATCAAAAACGTATTTAAACTTTTTACGAATTCCCTCATATCTATAGATAAATAATTAGCAACTGTCATTCACAATTTATATTAATGATTGAATATGCTTAACCTATGAACTTTGGTTATTTAAGGAATATTTGAAATTGTTGAACAGGTTATACGATAAAACCTGGTTTGGGTCAGTTTTCGCTTAATAAACCGCGAAGCTGTGTATGAAAAGCGTAAACTCACCCAAACCAGGTTATGCAAGTATAACCTGTTCAACAATTTCAAATATTCCTTATAATTTAATTTTTACAACAAAATTTAATGATTCCTCGATTTTAATTACGATTATTTCATGTGACTATTTGAATTTGTCGTTGGTGGATGAACACTTGGTGACGTCACAATACCAACCCAGGTTATCGAGTATTGCCAAATTTTCTCTAGGCGGAGTAACCAGTCAGATTGAAATATTCAAATCAAATTAAA
>MJUT01049964.1:19212-32695 GCA_002080005.1 Gigantidas platifrons | reverse complement strand
AACCGTTCGCTTTTATTAAGTTATGTACATTTCTTTTGTTAATACCGTTTCTTATCAATTTCACAGCAAATATTAAAAGAGATTATCAACAGTGAATAATTCCACCATTATTAAATAATGAGCAATTACCTCTTACCACAAATTCTTTAACGCCAAAAACCATGAAATATGACTTTGGGTGGACCCAAAAATATGTGATAACAACCCTCTCATCTTCTTAAATTTTTAAAGGATGTAAAGATATAAACAAACAATAACAAAACACATGGCGTATTGCAATGGTCTTTCCTACACAAAAGTCTTGATTTTTCGAATGGCAGCGGTTGCATCACTCCAATGACACGAAATAACTATGACGACAAACACTATATAGAGACACATATTGATCATACTTAGGTAAACAAAGTTAAAGTACTTTCGTTTGTTAGTTTGACATATCAAAAACGTATTTTAACTATTTACCAATTCCCTCATATCTATGGATAAATAATTAGCAACTGTCATTCACAATTTATATTAATGATTGAATATGCTTAACCTATGAACTTTGGTTATTTAAGGAATATTTGAAATTGTTGAACAGGTTATACGATCAAACCTGGTTTGGGTCAGTTTTCGCTTAATAAACCGCTAAGCTGTGTATGAAAAGCGTAAACTGACCCAAACCAGTTTATGCAAGTATAACCTGTTCAACAATTTCAAATATTCCTTATAATTCAATTTTTACAACAAAATTTTAATTCCGATTATTGCATGTGACTATTTGAATTTGTCGTTGGCGGATGAACACTTGGTGACGTCACAATACCAACCCAGGTTATCGAGTATTGCCAAAATTTTCTCTAGGCGGAGTAGCCAGTCAGATTGAAATATTCAAATCAAATTAAATTATTTCAAAATAATTATAAGTATACAGCACACCGTGAATCGTCAGTGAGGAAGTTAATATCCTTTACTTATAGACTAAGAACCCCATTATTCTCAAAGTTATGATACACATTTTATTCCGTTGAAAATATAGTACAGAAATACCGACGTAACCATTATTAAACATATATTAACTAATTGTTAGTAAACGAAACATTCTGTGTTACTAAAGTCGTCATCAATACAC
This sequence comes from Gigantidas platifrons, assembly GCA_002080005.1. Taxonomy (NCBI): domain Eukaryota; kingdom Metazoa; phylum Mollusca; class Bivalvia; order Mytilida; family Modiolidae; genus Gigantidas; species Gigantidas platifrons. The sequence continues at coordinate 31,581 of MJUT01049964.1, read as the reverse complement.
TTACTTGTAAATCACTTGTCAGAAGGGCCACTTGCATCAATGAATCCTTTGGATTTTTGCTCTAGTAAATGTTGTTTCTATTTGACAAGTATATTACTTTATAATACACAAAATATCAGTTCAATGTCACAAATGAAATAAGAATTCCAGATTTAAATATGCCCACTTTCGGTTTGGTGTTTTGTCAGTTTTTAAACGAATCAGTTGATAAAAATATTCGACGTCACCTGTGAAGTTACATGATAATATTTCAATGGATCGGGGATTTTTATATTATATATGATTATAGATAGACTTTTACAGTTATGCATGGCTTTAATTATGAAACAATAGACTAGGTTAAATAAATAACTGATTTAGCTACATGTAAAGATACAATTTATTCAATGCAACTTGTATCTTACCTCATGACGAATTTCTTATTTTATTTAATGGTGGTTTAACTTCAGGCCGTGTTATGCTCTACACTACGAAGTCCGTTCCACGATACTTTTCAAAGTCATCCAATTACCCAAATGGGAACAAGGGTATCACAAGTAACGCATCTTTTTTTTTATTATCTAACAAGTGTTGCCTGAGGGCAAGTGTGGACACAGAAATGTGCTGTCCAAAAGGCAAGTGTGGATGTCAATATTTCATATTATTTAACTTAAAAAAAAAAAAAAATCATTGACACAGGGGTCCAGGATTTTTTTTTAATAAAAAGCTAATCCTGGATTATTATTTTTGCTTAAGTTCCGGTCCTATGTTTTTATTTCAAATTGTCATCATTTGTTCAATTTTTAACGCTGATTTAAGCTTTAGTCGCAACAATTTTTTATTTTTCTCTTTAAAGTGTCGAAACATAACATTTATTTAACTGTAAAATTCACAAATAAAATTCACCTCCCCCTCCCTTTTTTCCCTTTTTTCTTGTTTAAATCAATGATCAACAATATTCCAGATTCTATATTTATAAACTATTGACCTGAGTAACCTTGCTAAGCCATACGGAGTCAGTGTGTTTTAAATCGATGATCCAATCAGGCCGCTCATTATTGTCCAAGATATAAATGCATCGCTGAAATTACCTGTTGGTGTTTCTCCACTTCAACTCGTAAATTTACATAGAAATCGGATATATTTCGTCATAAAACTTCACATATGGTTTTGTCTATCATATTTCTTGAAAACAAACATACAATTTATTGTATTTGTCAATATTTTATGAGTATCGACAGTTTTTTCAACGCCGTATCTGTTCACGTGACTACACATGCTACTCACAGTGACTCGTGACCCACATTAGTAAGTCTTACCAGTATTTTGTTAACATGATATATAATTAAAAAAATAGACACCACACTGTCGGAACAATTCCATAATCAAATCGAAAAATCTTAGGAACAGACGAAATCGATACCACTAATACAGATATACATGACAGGTCACTTTCCTGGTTTAGTACAATCAAAAGTGGTATGGTTAAATTTTCATCTTATCGGCAAAAACTTCTATTTTGCATGGTATTAAATTGCAGGAATTAATGTATTTTTTTGCGGAAAAGGAAGACATCTTTATGCGAAAAAGTTAAACGGCAAATTTCACAAAAATGGACGGAAAATGATGATTTAAATATACCTATGAATGTGTATTACCATTACAGTCCTGATGTACACTCATTATAAATTTAGTTGAGAAAGTGGTTCATGATTTTGCGACATGTCGATGTTTACCACCTGGTACTCCGGTTTCCTCCTCCAATAGAACTGATCGTCAAGATGTAACTGAAATATTATAAAAACATTCTGAAATCAGCAAAATGTTCGAGTCTGATTGAAACGTATTTTTTTTTGTGAACATGTTTATCAACAGACAGCCGGCATTCCAGTGGGTACCAACTGTGTTCCCTTCACTCCGACTTCATCCTGAATACTAATGAGACAGGCTGCATAAGGGACTTCTCAAGAAAAACAAAAATATCTGTTAATTGTAAATTGCACTACATGGATGATGTCCTTCCATTCGATAATTCTAAGCTTGGTTATTACGTTCATCGCATCTATCCTGCTGAGGTTGACATAAAGAATATGGCAGATATAACTAGGTATGCATCATACATTTACCTATACCTAAATAGCTGATTAGGAGCGAAACCTTACAACAACAGATATGATTTCAATTTTCCTATTATGAAATTTCCATTTATATGTAGCAACATTCCAGCAGTACCTACTTATGGAGAATACATCTCTCAGTTGATACAATATTCCGGAGCTTGCGCTTCGTATCATGATTTCCATAACAGAGTGTGCTGATAACAAGGAAGCTACTAGACCAAAGATTCCGCGTTATTTTCGACGTGTTACGGTACCACCATGACTGTTTACCGTTCCACCATGACTTGGTTTACAGTTATCGATTATCTGTGTCACAATTCCGTCCTTTACAACTACCTATGCAACCAAGATAAATCACCACTCACGTTATGAGTTCGAATCCCACTCATGACGAATTGGACTACATACAACATTATGTGATAAAGTTTGTCAGTGACTTGCAGCAGATCGGTGGTTTTCTCCAGGTACTCCGGTCACGATATAGCTGAAATATTGATGAAAGTGTCATTAAATACTATAACCCTACCCCTTGCCCGTTTGACGTAATCACAATACCCCGTCCTTTCTTTATGACTGATCATCGAATTATTAAAAATAGCAACAAGGCGAGTGCCACTAGTGGAACTGGAACTAATTACCCTTCCGGAGCAGTAGAGTTCACCCCTGTTTTTAATGGTTTGAATCGTTTTGTTCATTTTTTGTTGTTGTTGTTATCTGTGTAGTAGTTTGTTGACAATTGCTTTTTATTGGTCTTTGTATTGTCTGTCCCTCGAAGTACCCCTTTGGTATATTCAATTTTTTTCTACCGTTTTTCTATCCACGGAGACAGTTGCACAAAATATTATCGCTTTGCTACATAGCAATACAATCGTCATAATATAGCATTACGACAAATGTTGACTACAAATACAAAGTAAAATTATAACACAGCTATATGTGAACTATTTATCTATGTTTCAGATTGTTTGTCAATGTTTGATACTTTATTCTCCTTTGCTTGTATTGTTGGTTCTTCCACTATAATCTGTGTGTGCACCTTTTGAGATTTTGAAGACCACTTACATCTGAAAATAAAATTAGAAAAATATGATGTAGATTACTATATCAACATGCATATATCCACGTGTGACAATAAGTCGGCCAGTCATTGGATAATGGTTGATTTTTTTTTTTTTCATGTTTGAGTGTGAATATGAGTGTCATGATAGGGTAAAAGTTTTAATATATCAAACATTAATTATTATATAGTTATAGTTATTGGTCCGCTGTCTGTATTTCGGGTTCTTCTGTGACAAGGTCTTTCTGATGTTTAGATGATTTTCGACATATCGTAAATCTATAAAGAAGTAGATTTTCTGAACAATGGTTGATCACATTTACATTTGTAATAAAAGCCAGAATTGTCATTTAAATTGAATTAAATATAATCGTTGTATCATTGTTAATTAGCTATCTTTCATTTTATTACATAATGATTTGATTTTGATTTTTTTTTCAAAATACCAGAGCAAACTGACATTATGCAATACAAAAATATGTTTTTTTTTATTTTTGGAATACGGTGCCGTCCAGCGGAACCCAACATTTATTGGGTGAAAAGTATTTTTACGACAATTAGTATTAAACGCACACAAACATTCTTCATTTGCAATATTATGAAATAACGATTTGATATTTTGCCTGTGATGACATATGACGTTACTCCGTTGCATGGACACTAGTTATTTTCATGGTTCCACATTTGTTTTTGGTTTTTTTTGCTTTGTTCTTGCGTATTTTAATCTGCTAACTTTCTAAGGCTTAAAACGCGATGTTTGTATTTCAGTACATGCGGATATATAACACCTGCTGGACCTGCTTACCACCAGCCCATGGTGATCACACGAATATACCACATTTTCACTACATATGACTCTTGACCGTAAACTATTGGTTCATTTTTGTAAAATAAGCCTTGTTTACCTCTGCATTTCAAGACATTCTATTCATCATTGTTAATATTTAACTTACATCATTAAAAGGGTACAAATTAATTGAGAGCCTGTCATAACCATAAATACCAGTCCTTTATATATCGGTCGTGTCTCGTAATATATATTGTTGAAAACGGTTGACACGACTACTGCACATAGCGCTGTTATGACAGAAATATTTGAAAATAAAACTCCTACAAATAGAAGCAGAATATGATTTGAAGGTATACTTTGCATACTGAATCTTTAATCAGTGTCTGATATATGTAGATGGCAACATGCTTCTCTGTTGTATTCCCTTGTAATAGATAATGGGATTCCGGTTTCATTTAAGAAAAAAACGGGTCATGTGGTGTATTTCAGGTAAATCCTCTATGGGAATTTAATTTTGTTTTTACAATGTAATCATGTAATCTGTATATTATGATCTTTATTTCATGACTATTATAAATTGACATACATACTAATGATGCATGTTGCTTCTTTTTAACATAAAACTACGCGATTCACTACTCTTGCTAACCTAAAACTCCACAACACAAGCATATGTAGAGAGGAGCAGATGTCAATATAAACACTGGTTAATCTAGGTTAATTCGTTAATCAGATCCAAACCTCCTCCCTTTTGATAAATGAATTTGTAGAGCAAACACCAGATATAAACAACCAATGAAAGAACCTCTAGTTGTTAATTTGGTGACATTCTTAAAAGAAAATATTAAAGAACCCCAATCAATAACGACAAGTCATGTTTTTTCTTATCCACATGAAACGTAAAGAAGTTAACGACAACACGTGTGTGGGTCATCCAAAAGATAATTACAGAATGGCAAGAAGTTGTATCAAAATGTTCCGTTGATGATAACTAACAACAGTTCTAAGTTGTAAAACGTAGGTTTGGCAGCATATGTAAAGTGCTATGATAGTTGGACATATATTGTTGATCAGGCTGTACAATCCTTGACATCATGGCCTTTAACAAGAGTATTGGTAATATCCGGAAGAGTCCAACTACAGTTACTACAATAACAAGTAACGCACATTATCCATCGTTTTTAAAGGAAACTTAGATCAAAGGAATAGTATTTATATTGTGTTCGCGGAAACTTTGGCTAACTGTAAACTGTAAGGTCAGTGAATTTTATTATGACATGCCTTTCCACTACTGCTTTTCGTTTCATAAAGTAAGTTAGATTTTTCCTACTAGAATCTAAATAATAAGTTTGTAAACAAGTTTGACTTGTATAACATTATTTTCCTTGCATTGTATGACTCGCTAATGCTAGGGATAATTGTTTTTACAAATCTAATGTCACACATGTTGAAACTGGATACAAACTATGGCTTCCATCAATTATTTTTAAGTCGTGACACAGGAACCTATTTTATTTCTTAAACCCAATTATCTCACAGGAAAATCAACATAATTTCGGTCTACTTATCGGGATTTGAAATTGTGTTTCATGCTCATAAAATATATTTACCAACAATCATACGATCTTTGTCCTGAAGACCCAACATGATTTTATGTGGACAAATACAACAACATACGATGGCAGCCTCCATAAATGGCAGCAACTTATCGAAAAATTACAATATAAAAATAAAACAGTTACCTCCGTATATCATCCAGTCATTAATGAGTCCAAATAAACCATAGCATGCAACAGACGACACAAGGCCTACACTGCCATGTTTGTATCATTTGTAAACATGTGTGCAATTTTTAAAATAGCAGTTGAGATAATGAAAAGCTCTATATCCTCTCCAGCCCCATACCAACCAATATATTCCGAAGTCCAGCAAAATGGTGGGCCTAATTGATATAATGGTCTGTTGTTAACGAAAGAGTCAAATGGAAAGTAGTAGAAAATAAAAACAATAACTAATAGCAGAATATTGTTCAAACTTGACTTTTTCCTTGGTTCTTTACTGAAAAGATAAACTATTTGTGGAATCAATGACCAAATCGACAACTTCTTGTTCTGTTCCAGACGCTTCTATGGCCAGAAAAATCACGCAGACGAGAAGTACTCCTGTTGTCATTAAAAACGGATATGTAAAAGAGGTAATTTCAATCCTATATCCGCTAATTATTTGTGAATAAGTTATTTCAAGATCCAACAAAGCATCAAACACGGCCATTGTTTATTTTCTGTTGTGACGTCCGACATGAGAGAATAGTTGGTAAAATTAAAAGTGTAGAATGTCCCCGAGAATCCATTCACCATAACAGCTATAACAAATAAATACAAATTCAAATCAAAGAACACAACTACTGTCCTGAAAGCATACGAAAGGAATACCAGAAGTCCATTCCATATAAAAATTGGCTTTCTTCCGATTCTGACTGTCATTGGACCGACTAACATTATCACTGGAATAGAAACGCCATATTCCGAGAGCTTAAAATACCACGTCCAGCTAGCTGCTTCTTCTTGAAATTTATCCTCATTTGATACTGCACTACAGATGTGCCTGGAAACATTTTCGGTCTTGTTGTTAGCAATATTCCCACCGGAATGGTTCTTCAAATAGTAATAGACATATTGCGGCTGCGCACGGCTTGAAATGTGTAAGGCAAATCCATAAATCAAAGCGTAAATTAAAACAAACGTTCGCGTCTTATCCGGTCCCTAGAATTAGACCTTTTTTCCAATAATACGGACGTTTCGTCCATTATTCCAAAAAATCAGATAAATAATATGCTATAAATATAAAGCTATGTTTTGACTTCATACCTCATTATCAAAATAAACAATCGTGTTACGTATAAAGTATATACATGTACTTTGAATGTTATGGCGAGGGTAAATAAATTGATATTTCTTTTATCTATTTAGATAATATACATGACGAGCATATTACTGATTGAAATAGGGGTTGAACAATTTAATGGAAAGGCTCGTATATTTTATAGAAATCACAAGAAATTGTAAGAAATATTTCTTTTATCAATTAAGTTACACATTATTTCATTAAAGGCACACAGGCCGTTATTTTAATAAAAAACAAATGTTAGATAAGACCTAAACTTTGATTTAAAAAACCATAAAGATATACAGCAGTTGAAATTGTTCATAATATCATACGTAAATAGATTAGAACGAAGAAAATGCATCGCTGTTTGATATACTTCCATCCAGGAAACAATTCAATGTTGCCCCTCCCAATGCAAAATATTCAAATTCTTTTCACTAATTACGACTTTATAACAGATTTTTTAAACCTGGCTTTTTGTTCAGAACATTTTATTAGTATAAAACATCGAATATTGGCAACTTTTAATATAAACACAAAATTCAATTCTGACAGCCCGTGTGCCTTGAAAACAAATTTGCTAAATGTTAGACTTTCTGATTGGTAAGTATCGTGGTGAGGTTATTAAACGGCATACCAGAATGGCCAGTTCTTTCTTAAACTCTGTAACACTGGAAACAAGTTTCATAATATATAACACCTATTTTTACACGTCCATTCCATACGCATTTCCGTTTAAAGCAATACTCTATCCCAAGGAAAATGTGTCATTCTTTCTTGATGATGTGAATGATTGAATACGTCCCTGACTATTTCTATCAAGGGGTTCTAGTATAATGTGATCGAAATCGTTGATTCTTATAGGATCCTGAGTTGCATACCTCGCTTTAATAGTCTTATCTGTACATTTTAATAACAATTTCCTCTTTCCTCTTTATGCTTAAGCACATCTGAGGTTTCTTTGTATATTTTATATGACAAAGTTGTCTAACGTCGTCTGCTTATATTTTTTGTGTTCCTTTAGTCCGCAAATGTACCTCTTAACGTTATAACAATTCAAAGGATATCAGAATGATTGTTCTCAAGTTACACTTCCGGTAAACTCAATGGCCGCAAAATCTGTATTAACTCCCCGTAGACAACCGAATAAAATCGACATATGTAAAATGACTCATATGAAGGATACGTCATTGCTGACGTTACATAAGAATCAATGTTTCAATTGTAATTTAGTTTGAAATAACTTGGTAGTTTCATTTACCGATCGTGTAAACTGACCTTTGAGAGCGTGACAGAGCATAGACATATTTCAAGACTGTGACACCCACTGCTAATCCCTTTTCTCATTGTGACACACAGTAGTAATAGCTTCTCTCATTGTGACACACAGTGGTAATAGCTTCTCTCATTGTGACACAGTGATAATAACTTCTCTCATTGTGACACAGTGGTAATCGCTTCTCTCATTGTGACACACAGTGGTAATAGCTTCTCTCATTGTGACACACAGTGGTAATAGCTTCTCTCATTGTGGCACACAGTGGTAATAACTTCTCTCAATGTGACACACAGTGGTAATCGCTTCTCTCATTGTGACACACAGTGGAAATAGCTTCTCTCATTGTGACACACAGTGCTAATAGCTTCTCTCATTGTAACACACAGTGATAATAGCTTCTCTCATTGTGACACACAGTGGTAATAGCTTCTCTCATTGTGACACACAGTGGTAATCGCTTCTCTCATTGTGACACACAGTGGTAATAGCTTCTCTCATTGTGACACACAGTGATAATCACTTCTCTCATTGTGACACACAGTGGTAATCGCTTCTCTCATTGTGACACACAGTGGTAATCGCTTCTCTCATTGTGACACACACTGGTAATAGCTTCTCTCATTGTGACACAGTGGTAATCGCTTCTCTCATTGTGACACACAGTGGTAATCGCTTCTCTCATTGTGACACACAGTGGTAATCGCTCCTCTCATTGTGACACACAGTGGTAATAGCTCCTCTCATTGTACATTCCTCATTTGTAATTAAACAAGAATTCTGAGAGTATTGCACATAGCAATACATTGTTCCCTACCGGCCGCAAAAATCAGAGGACCTAAAATATTAGAAGTATCACCTTGCAGTGACTATATTTTAAATTACAAGTTCAAGCGCCAAAGCTCTGGCAAAAATAATTAAAAAAGACAGAAATTTGAATTTTATCTTAACTTTTACAGGCAAAAATAATTAAAAAAGACAGAACTTTGAATGTTATCTGAACTTAACTAGATATAGCTATAAATCAACAAATATCTACTCAATAATATCTCAAATCGCTTCCAAAAACAGTCTTTTAGACTAGTAATTGATGTGGAATGACAGACAGATAGCAGTTGAGGAAACCAATTACAAAGCAAATAATATATTACATGTATTATATTTTTTACATTTTTTACATATTTTTGTGACTGCCATCAGTGGTAGAGTTAAATGTTGGAGGTATACCTTACATCACTAGACTAGAAACACTGAGAAGGTATCCACAATCAATGCCTGAAGCAATGTTCAGCAGGAGGCACAAAATTGAGCAAAGCAAGCGTTGTAACTCATCTAAATATAGCTATATGCAAAATATCAAATCAATATCTCATAGGACGTCAAACAAACGTCCGGACAACTAAAAGTACGAACAAAAATACAAGTTCAAAGGCCATAACTCAGCCAAACATCATTTGACCAGAACGAAATTCAAACTTAAGCTGTACCTCATCTAGATATAGCCACATACCAAATATCAAGTCAATACATCATAGGAAGTAAAACAAAAAGGTCCGAACAACTAAACATTTGAACAAAAAATACAAGTTCAAGGGCCATAACTCATACAAAAATCATTCGACCAGAACGAAATCCAAACTTAAGCTGTAACTCATCTAGATATAGCCACATACCAAATATCAAGTCAATATATCAAAGGATGCAAAACAAAATTCCGGACAACTTAAAATTTTAATGTGACGGATGGACGGACGGACGGAACCTAAAACTATAGTCCCCTTCGGCTTTCGCCGGTAGGGGACTAATAAAGAAAGCTTAAACTGTGACAGTCACGAATTCCTCCAATATCAACAAAATTAACAATCACCTCTCACCTGAATTCACTGCACACAAAGTGTACCAGACATATTACGTTGGAAATCCAGGTACATGTATGTATAAAATACATGTCTCCTGTCATGGAGCAAGTACCAATTATCATGATATTTACGAATAAGACTACTAAATTTTGCGATTTGACAGCCAGAGATTCAAGAAATAAAGAATTATTGGCATAGTCAGCTGTTTGCAGTCATATTTCCTGTGTAACTATAATACCATATCCTACTTTTTTCTATATATTAGTATACCGATTTTGTAAATGAGGACTTGGCGAAGGGTTTCACGATTGTTTCGTGGTGTAAAATACATTTTATAACTTTAAGACTTTCCTACTCGTTTCTTTTTCGTATAATTGAAAATTGATGATTTGTCAAAATAAGTGGGATAACTCAATTGTTTTATTGAAGTATTTTTTTACCAATCTCCGGCATTACCGTTTTTGTTTTGCTTCTATCAATTAGTTGCATTTTCCATTATTCTGGGTACTGGTGAATGATCCCAGGGCAGAAACCCAACATGGTGGATAACATGAGTAACATGTCTGGGGGTGTCTCGGTCCCTGCACTTCTTTAGTAGAAGTCGAGAGTAGACGTATTGTAGACGCTACAATAACTTTTTAGTCCCTACCAAACACTCCATACTTGTTCAGTGCAGTCAAAAGTGTTGACCCGGTTGATCCATCCTTTACCTCATTCCTATCTACTTTTATACAATATTCAATTTTTGTCTAGCCCTGAATATAGCCGACATACTGATTTCTGTACGTTAAGCAATAATCAATTAATCATTCAGTTATTCACATTATTATTTACGACGTAATCGTAATTGACGATATGATCTACAAAATTGTACAAAGAGACATGAAAAAGTATAAATCACTGATATTTTATATTATATTACTTAATATAAATTCACATTTAACAAAATGGCGTATTCCAATGTAAATTCTTCTTCGATTATAATACAATCTTCAACACAATTGCTAATAAAATAATAAAAATAGCAGCAGCAAAAGCAATCTGTATCCCTTCTAAGGAAATTGGCTCGTCGGGAGTTATTGTGTCGTCAGGATGATGACAAAGAACCTGAAATAAGAATTAAAATTAAAACACATTAATTCGGTTGTTTCGAATCATGTCAATTCCGACCACGTTCCGTCTTTTTCGTGTCTTGGCGTCTGAACAAATTGGCAGGCGACTTCCGGTGTTTACGCTATTACTGTGACAACGTCAGCGTATCATAGTCGTAGATGCGGTAGATTATAAGTAATTGTAATATGGAGACGCCAAGGAAACCGCTGAATAAATACTGGTGTTCGGTACCCCACTATCTGTCTTATATAAGAAATATATACATAAAGGTAGATCGTTTTCCTTTCATGATGCTGACAGCCGCAAATAAAGAAAGAAAACAAATTTAATTTTAAAGAATTATTTGTCTCTGCGTTGAAGTCTTTGATACAAATAAAATAATTTAATTGATATCTGTCTTTTACAGAAAATGTTAAGATATTTTTAACTTGAGAATCGAACGTTAAAACGGCACATATCGATTGGAGTTTTTGTTGTGTACATTGACACCGGAAGCTCAGGACCAGCAGTTCCATCGAAGTCACGTGATCTGGCAGACGAAAATAACAAAATTTTGACGGAATGGAAATGATTCGAAACAACCGAATTAGAAAAGTTTGAAGACACAAAAGGGGAATCAGAATCCGTAAATCGAAGAAGAACAGAGAATACCATGATCAATCAACGGCAATTAACGACAACCTATCATCGACAAAACATTCCATAGAAATCTAAAGATTGAACAACATGACTCCACTAAAACCAAGGGGGGAGATCAGACGGTCACATTTATATACTATAAGACTTTATAGCTGATGTGTTGTAACTTTGTGGTTTAAATCCTGTATTTCTGTGGAATACGTATTTAATATTATATAAATTATAATATGCATAGAAGGATGGCAGCATAAACATTCATCCACTATGCAATATGTAATACAGTGTGCTAACATAATACTTTGATTCAATAAGCAATGCGTCTAAAAAGTGTGGAAACATGATACATTGATTTAACATACATAATATATAGAAGCAAGGTAACATAAGGAATTATTTCAATATACTGTATATTAATTATCTTGACGAGATTGGAATGAAGGGTACAAAACAACAAAAGTTAAAACATAACACTAAGTCGCATATAACTAGGATAAACACTTGGAGTTCCGGGTGGATTGGCATATTCTCAATCATTAATTGCTAAATGTAGTTACTCGAGCGCTGATTCCTTATTTCATATTAACTGATAACTAATTATGGATGTAAAACCTGGAGCAATAAAAGTTTAGAGATACAATAATGATAATCAT
>MJUT01049954.1:153470-164693 GCA_002080005.1 Gigantidas platifrons | reverse complement strand
ATATGCTATATTGGTATTGTAATGACAGTCAGATATATTTTATATTTGTATTGTAATGACAGTCAGACATATGCTATATTGGTATTGTAATGACAGTAAGATATATTTTATATTTGTATTGTAATGACAGTCAGATATATTTTATATTTGTATTGCAATGCCAGTCAGACATATGCTATATTTGTATTGTAATGACAGTCAGACATATGCTATATTGGTATTGTAATGACAGTCAGGTATATGTTATATTTGTATTGCAATGCCAGTCAGATGTATAATAAAAAGAAAGTTTAAGCAATGATTGTCAACATGTCCACCAATATGAACTAAACGAACAATCACCTCTCATCTCATTTCACTAACCACAAAAAAGACATATGACGTTGAAAATCCGGGTCATGGATTGTAACAGGCAGAAAACAGTGACGTTAAAGTGGTTAATGGGATCCCCATCTCTCTCTCTCTCTCTCTCTCCTCCCGGTTTGATAACTGGATCTCCAAAGGCAGTACATATATAAACAAACGACGAACAAGAACCGGCACAAACTTGTTTAAAGAGACCACCTACTATCACAAATATTAATGACAACATACATATAGACAATTTAATAACAGGATGAATGAATGCTTTGTAATGACGTAAAATATATATTATATTTGTAACGGCGTGCGTGATGTAATGATTAACATGCTGATCTTAAGTGGGGTAGAGTCCCGGTCAGTCAAACCAAAGATTATGAAATTGGTATTAGGTGCTTCTCCGCTAAGCCAGCAGCTTTAAGGAAAACGAACAAAGACTGGTTTGCTCGGAATCAGGATACTTCATTCCAGCAAAGCAACATGTCTACTGATGTGGACTGTTGTTTCAGCCTGCTAGCACTGTAGAAATCAAACTAAGCGTGTTGGTTTATAGCAAAGCGGACATCATTATCATCTCATCAAAGTTAATTGTTCTCGACATGATATAGCTGAAAGATTGTTCATTTGACGTGAAAACAACAATCACTGATGTACTCTCTATTTTGTTGTTGTTGCTTATTTCGATTTTCTATAAATCTAAATAAATATTACATCATACCATGTAGACAGACAGAATGATAAAGACCATTCCTGAGGACACGAATCATGTTGTAATGTATTACAAAGACAGTTTCATTACTTATAAACACTCCGGAGATGAAATAGATTCCTACCTATTATTTACCTGTTAGTATTGATTGTGCTCTCATTATTTTTCTAATCTTCAATATAAATGTTTTTGACTGATGGTTCCGTGCGAGGTATTGCCACTTTTGACTGATGGTTCCGTGCGAGGTATTGCCACACGATTACAGCTAAAAGCATCTTTAGATGGAACACCGTTTATTGTCATGTTTCCTTCCTTTAAGTATTATGGTATATAACATGGTACTTTATATAAGAAAAAAATAGTTCAGAGATGTAAAGATAAATCATGAAGACTATGGTGTGTTATAGACTTATTAGTATGACTAATAGCATTTAATAATAGACTGCGTAAAACTACCATGTAATAGGGATATCATGGTGTATTTATTGTAATTTTATAACCATAATTAGCAATCAATCAGAAACGTTTAGTATAACTACACTAGTTACCATATCTAGGTAATGTTAAATATACATGATCGTTGCTATTATATAATCTCTATCATTTTAAACGTTTGAAACATTTAAGACCCACGGTTACAATTTAGCTTCAACTTGATATAATATTATATTATGATTGATACATTTGTATGTCTAGGGGCCGTATGGTGGTTGGATTTACAACTACCTATGCAATCAATGCCTATCACCACAGATGTTGTGAGTTCGAATCCCGATCAGTGCGAGGTGTACAACATTATGTGATAAAGTTTGTCAATGACTTGCGATAGGTAGGTGGTTTTCTCCGGGTCCTCCGGTTTCCTCCCCCAATAACACTGACCGCCTTGATATAACTGAAATATTGTTGACAGTGACATTTTAAGCACCATCAAACAAACAAACAAACAGGCAAAACAAACATTTGTATATAGATTATTTCTCAAGTGTATTGTTTTAATAAACTGAGGTAACAATGTATTTTGAGACTAGTGGATTGTTGACCAGTGGTCAATTTTTATCTATTGCATATTGACCCCCTAAACAAAATGCTGAATCATGAATGGTAAATTTAGCCGCATGGAAAGTTGAACTTCGCGACTGGAATATAGGATAGTGGTAAATTTTAATATAGGAAGGGATTCATTTTGTGCATTGATGGCAGTCAAACCACAACGAAGGTCTACATTTAAGCTTTACTACAAACAACAATATTTTTTGAAATGAAGAGAAGAGTCAGTATTCTACAATAACTTATTAATATGTTCTTTACTACACCGTACCAACGCTGTGGTAGAGCAAAGGGCCTCGTCTGTCCTTCTGTTACTATGGTTGTCACATTTTCTTGTTTACATAATAAATGGAGTAAAGTAATTTTATTTTTATTTAATTTGCATGAATGCTTCAAATATGAACACCCCCGATCAGTTCTTAGATGCAAGAGATGGAACTAATTATTTTATGGAAAATGAAGGCTGCAGGTGTGAATATTTTGACGAGTTCTGGTATGGGAAATATTGCAGTTTTAATTTTGGTAATTTTCCGAGAAGACTGTCAAGACCACTGCTATTTTAATGTACATTTTTGGAAACAGGCGAACAATAGTTGTGACAAAAAGACTGGATTTCAAAATATCTTGGAACTTTAATTTTCCGGAGGACTCCCATCATATATATTGATTTGTAACTGCACTGGTATTTGTAGTTCATTCAGGTGCTAGACTGTTTTTATGTTAATTTAAGCTACCTTGGCTATGGCTTTGTTTTATAGCTTTCTAATATCTTTAGCGAACATGATAATGGTAATTCCATGGTTATACCAACGACATGCGCTATCTACTTTTATTATTGTCACTGCCGCTGGACTATTAGTCCCCGAGGGTAGCATCCACCCAGTAGTATGTGATTCGGCACAGACATCATTGAATATATATATATTTATATTTATATTTATGTGGAGTGGATGTGGTCGAGTGCTCTAGGGCGCTGGACATAAGGCTAAGCGATTGGTGCTGCAGTGTATCAATAGTGAGAGTTCAAATCCCGTCGAGGGAAGAACACAAATTTGACAGCTCAAAAAACTATTTCTAACACTGTTTGGCTTAATTTTGAGACGTATATATGTGGTGTGAGTTCAAATTCCGTCGAGGGAAGAACACAAATTTGACAGCTTCAAAATCTAATTCTAACACTGTTTGGTTTAATTTTGAGACGTATATATATATATATATATTGATATTGGTTCAACCGTATCCGTAATCCCCTCTTATTGTCAGAGCATTCTTTAGTTCTCCTATTATTGTGTCAAATGTTACCAACAACATGTATTGTTGTATCATGGATATATATATAACTGACATGTTGACCATTTATAGAAAAGGTAAATTAGGTAGTACCCTGTGTACTCTTTCTATTACGACTTGTCTTCATATTTTAACTTGGCAATTTATCTCTGAAACTCTTGTTATGCTTCGTATGATTGAGTGATTTCTGTTTAACATCAAGTGCAGGGGCGGATCCAGGCGCCCCCCCCCCCACCCTAAAATTGGAAAAAATATGATTTGTTTGCGTAAAATCGTGATTTTTCACACGAAATACCCCAAAAATTTTAGCGCCCCCCTCCGCTCGGCGCGAATTTTTTAAGTGCGCCCACCCCCCTCCGCTCGGCGCCAATTTTTTAAGTGCGCCCTCCCCCCTAACTTGAAATCCTGGATCCGCCCCTGAAGTGAGCTATTTTTTATCTATATCATGGCGAAATAAAGTTATATTCAATGTGAAGATAATGATGTCCGCTTTAGACCAACACGCTTTATTAGATCTTTATAATGCTAGCTCATTGTAAAAACAGCTCGCATGTAGGCACATCGTTCCCCTAGGATACATTATTCTTACTGCGAGACAATTAGTATTGCTCTAACTCTTTAGAATTGCTTGCATAACGGTGACGCAGCAAATATCAATTCTGTGATGTTTGGTTTGACTCGACTGGGGTTCGAATCCACTATCTGTCACACTCGAGACGTGCACGTTAACCATTACACCAATATTTCGAAGACAAGCACAAATATGCACGATTAAATCTTAAAGAGAAAGTCGTCGATTTATCTAATGCACCGCATATAATTTGATTTAAAAGTAATTGATCCGTAAAGCATGGACCATATTGAAAGTTCCGATTCTGCCTTTAAATGGAGAGAATTTAAGAACAATCGATCAAGCAATGTCCTGACGATCACAGTAAAATGAGTCAGTTCTTGTTGGTTAATGCAGTTCTATCGATATTGCAGCTAGGTGTTTAGCGAAGAAAGCTATACATTTCAATTTTATAGTCTTTGGTTTCGGGTTTTGGGTCGACCAGGAATCGAAACCACAGTCTACCACACTCGAGGATAATAGGCACACTAATCATTACATCTCTGTGGCGCTACAATCAGATGAATTAATGGCTGATATTTGTGTCTTGGTGAATACATTAATATTTCAATATAATATTACTATAGTTACTATATAATAAACAATAGGATTGGACAGCAAGTTATATAAGTTGGTATAACTTGCTGTCCAATCCTATTGTTTATGTACAATAAAATATTATTAAGCTAAATATTACTAGAATTTCTCAACTTTAAATTATGATAATGACATAGTGATTCTGTAAATTCTTGCAAGCATTTATTTACAATTCTAAATTGATATCATAACAAATTTGATTGAATGGCATTCCATTGTCCGACACCGGTTACCTCTGTATTTAATTGTTTGAACATCTTTTTTCCCACGTATAATCATATAATAAAACGATCATTGACTTTGGAATAGGTTGCTACTGGGATTTATCAACCCTCAAAAAGCTGGTGATGCTTTCAAAACGCTATAACAGTGTGACCAACAAAGTCAGCAAATATTAAAATACGGTAGAATGATTGTGTGTTACATGCTTAGGCACATGGACATGTAAACCGATTATATTTACACAAATAATTGTATCATTAGAGACCAATCATAACTTTTAGCATGTGTAATTTTTGACTCCCCCGAGCCAGATTTTTTTTTCACAGGAAGGAAAAAATAATATTTGCATTATATAAAACAATTCGATATTAATTTCAGTTGTATATTTTTTTTGGGTGAAAACTGCATGGTCAGATTTTTCATTTTTCAATGTTCAGATCAATTAAATGTTTTCAAATGATATTTGGCAGCATGAATAAAAAAAACATATAGCCCCTCGTCACCTTGCCCTCAAAATTAGATGGTAGCTCCCTTAGAAAGAGAAGAAATGTGTTGTAAATTCAAATTAATTGACTTGAAAGTACAAAGATGTAGTTTAAAATGAGCACGATCCCCGAGAAGCATGTTTGGACAACGCTGGTCGTACATCGTACAAAGATGGCGCGTATAAAAGAAGACTAGCTGTTCCACCAATACAAGTAATGGTAAAAATGTATAACAAGAGACGATCTATTACCATGGCAATGAACTTCCAATCACGCTCTATCTGAAAATAAAAAAGTATATACATGTAAATGGAGTTTGTTTTCGCATTCATTACTTCAATCAGATATATCGTGGCAGTCAGTTTTATTGGTGGAGGAAACCGGAGTATCGTGGTGTTAAACACCCTAACCATGAATCCAATTATAGAGGTTATCCTTAAGATGGAGGAGTATGCTTAGTTAAACAAAAACAAAAACAAAGACACGCTTTTCCTATTTTTTTTAATTTCTGCTTTGTTTTTCTTTGTTTTGTTTAAATTTTGTATTATTTATGTCTGTGTATTGACTGTCATATTTCGGAAATGTCCATTTTAAAATAGAAACAAGTCATAGTTAATACAGATTTTGTAAAACGAATGTATTTTTACTAACTGAACGAAATATATAAATATGCACGATATAATATCGCGTCTAATCAGGTTTCAACGACTCATTTGCGATAATAAAAACTAAGCACAGCAATCATTGTTGTGATTGAATTACATGTGTTGTAAGTAGAGAGAAAGGACAGTCGCACATTTAATTATGTGTAAACTATGGGTTTTATTGTTGTTGGTAATTGTTAGTTTCAAAATGTATATCGTGACGGACATTGCATTCCCATTCTCAAAGCACGTTCGATAGAAGTTGTCTCCCATTTATTATAAAAGTTGCCCAGGCGGAACTCAAATCCAAACACACCCCCTGAAAAAAAAACCCATGCAAATTCAAAAACATCATCAACAATAAATAACCAAAAAACCATAAAAGTTGCAATTTTACCATGCATATAATTATACAATAAAATATCGATCGCCTCATTAAAGTTTAAATTATATAAATAACATATGAATGGATAAGATTTGTGGACTATCATACTTACTGAATAATCCTTTTCTTCATCTTTTAAAGTATTAGCGATATATTTTACACCAGCAAAGGCTATTAAAATCTCGGGTGGGTATTTCCTTTTGATAACATTTCCCGCCAAATTTTCATCTGGAGAGTTCTCCTTGGTATCGTGATAGAACGAATCTCGAGTCAATGTCGAAAAACCGGTTTGGTTTATTCCATTACATTTTTGTATTTTCTTGTTTTCAATCATATCTGGAAAATCGAGTGTAGGTCTTTTTATGAAAAGAATTTTCGGTAGTAGTTCTGTGAATACTAATTTCACCCAGGGAGACATACTTCCGGTTGACGGTCGTCTAAAATTTATTCCAAGTGTATAAACAGTTAGAAAAATCGAAAAAGTAACTACAGACATAGTGAATAATAAGTATTTTCCAATCATCGGTACTACAAACGACGTCGGTGGCATTATATCGGACAAGAGAAGGAAAAACCATGACAGAGCCAACAAGACTGAAATAGACAAAGTTATTTTCTCACAGCTGTCTGAGGGAAGGTAGAAAACTAATACAGCTAGTCCCGAGATTGAGACACATGGCATAATTAGATTAAGTGAATAAAATAAAATCCTTCTCCTGAATGTAACATTGAATGTTATATCAATATAAATAGTATCCGCACAGCAGGTATATATTTTCTCTTTCCGTCTTGCAGTGACGTTGATAATATCCCATTCTGCATTTGGATATACATCTGTGATATCTATTCCTCTGTCAATAACGGCTTCGTCTGTGTCATTTATGTAAACTGCTTTATCAGCACACATATGTTGTAAGTCAACTTCTTTGAAGTCATAGCTCCAAATTCCAAATTTTAAGAAACATTCCTGAATATCAAAGGGAAAGAACTCTATGTCTATAGGACAATAACTTTTGTAGATAGCAGGCGGTTCCCATGTTATTCGTCCATTATATTCAACTTTTGCTTTTGTTAACATTTTTACATGGAAATCACCATCAGCACTGCAATAAAAATTCTTGACAATAGACATTGAATATTGATTAACAAGCAATTTATTGTTAGGCAACCGCATCAGGGGTGTAATGGTTAGCGGCGTACTTGACTAGATTGCGGTAGATCATGGGTTCGAGCAATTGGTATTTGTTGCTTCTCCTCTAGGTATGGAGCATTAAGGAGTAAGAGTAATGACTGGTTGTCCCGGAATCAGAATAATGTGTCCGAGTGGAATGACATGTCTACCCGTGGACTGTTGTTTCAGTGAGTTAGCATTATAAAAAATCCGACTCAGCGCGTTGATATAGTACACCGCGGACATAATCATGTCGTAGAAATTAACTTGTTCTCGCCATAATATAGCTGAACAGTTGCTCATTTGTCGTTAAATAACAATCGCTCACTCACTTTTTTTGCTAGATTTTATGATGTCAAGTTTTCAACATATGGAATAACGAGGTACCTTTTAGTTGGGTATTTCTCCATTTTTGTTACATTATCAGACATACATATATGTATAACCTAGCCTGGTGATCTCCCTTTGTCTTTATTTTCAGTTTCACTATAATAACATTTCATTTAGAAAGCCGCATGTGATTGGTCAAAAGTAGACATGTGACCTCGAAATTTGAAAGTTCAGTAACGTATACATCCATTTAACCATATCACAGTTGAAAATTTGGAATGTTAAACAAAATTAATTAACTTCAATTGTATTTAATCGTGCAAAAACGTAATTATAGGTATCGAATACACTGTTTGCAGTTTTATAGTGCTATGAATATGTTGTAACGTTTTTATATTATCGTGATACTCATTTTGATATTATTTTTACATTGTTCTAGTGAAAATCAATGGGTTCATTCATATTTCATCATCAGTATTTAAAGCCAACTAGTATTTCATAAGAATTCTTTGTAATTTGTTCATTTTCCCTGTTTGCCCTATGCAATTAGGCCATTTGTCCTGTTTGCCCTATATAATTAAGTCATTTGCCCTATATACTTAGGTCATAGGCCCTTTTGTGCCCTAGTGTCCTGTTAAACTGGTATCCTAGGACCCTGATATATGATGAATCAGCATTTATTAACCCTAGTAGGGCATATTATTTCTTTGTTCATAGTAGGGCTTGATTAGGGCAAATCGATGGATATAAAAGGAGAGAGAGAGAGAGGTTAGGAGAGACCAGTGCAGAGATTGATACGTATAAGTTGTTGGGAGTTATATTGTTGAGCCTGAGATTGGTTGTATATTTTGTTACTGTTATTTGGTATGCACTTTTTATTAATACAGTGTTAAACTTTATAATCGACTTTGTGTCTCACTTCTCAAACAAGACTTTGTTCAGACTACACCAGGATCCAGATTAACAGGATATTGATTAACCAAACTTAACATCTAGATATCCTTATTTTATGTAACAAGGAATTCTCTCCTTATCGAAGACGCTATCCGGGTGGATTGATATTAGTGAGTCCTAAAGGTGTATTAATAGGCGTTCGTCGTTTAAGGTGTCACAGGCATTTGTCACCCAGGTTCAAATTCCCCCCCATTTTTTTATTGTTACAATGTTAACATACATTTATTTTTCTATTTGAGGGTTATACCCTAGAAACATATTACTTACTGAATCTAAATAATCACTCAATTAGAATAGAAGATATTAATATTATTGGTTTTTCAAGGGTTAGAGTTATGGTGTTTAACACCACTTTCAACAATATTTCAGTCATATCGTGGCGGTCAGTTTTATTGGTGGAGGAAACCGGAGGACCCAGAGAAAACCACAGACCTGTCGCAAGTCACTGACAAACATTATCACATATTGTTGTATCGAGTACACCTTCCTACGAGCGAGATTATAATTCACAACATTAGTGGTGATATAGGTACTGATTGCATAGGTAGTTTTAAATCCAACTACCATCCGATCACTTGTTGAATAACCAATACAGGTACCGTCATCAGGGGCGGATACAGGGTTTCAAGTTAAGGGGTGCACTTAAAATAATCGCGCCGAGCGGAGCGAGGCGGGAAATTTTTTGGGGTATGAAAAGTCACGATTTTGCGCAAAAAAATCATATTTTTCCAATTTTAGGAGGAGGGGGGNCCCCCCCCCCCCCTCGATCCGCCCCTGGACATAGTCGTAATCGTTATTTTGCATAAGTTTGAATTTGTTTATTAAATATAATATTAATTACTTGTTGTAAAGAACTACGTCGGGTCTCCAGAGATCTTCAGATGGAATGTATGTTAATTTCAATCCTCCATATTCTTTTGGTTCCCATCTCAGTCTAGGGTCAATCCATTGCTTAAAAAACGAAACAAACAATATGCAGTGTTGTGTATTTATAGTGAATGTGTGTTAACAATAAACAATAAACAATGTCTAAGTTTGTATTATTTCTTTATCATTTCAAAAACAGATTCACCTTAAAGACTATTATGAAATATGTTAAATTTGAAAAATCTAATTCAACTCATGGAAAAGGATATGGACTATAACAAGTAGATGAAATTCTTTAGTTTAATTATAATTTATTTATAAACATATATGGTATTCGTTTAAAATTATTTGGTTTTCCAAGCTATTGACCATGCGAGTACCTGCTTAATGTCATCACAAAAACTCGTCATGCGCACTAGTTTAGATATCTAGCTGTTTGCCACAAAGATTAAAACAGAACTGAAAGAATGCATGATTTCAATATACTTTCGATAGACTCCCAAAAGAATAACACGTGTGTTGAATTTAGTCTCCTTACTAAATATAATTACACCTTCTAACTTAGACCTCATCGGTAGCCAACAAAACACTTGTCATAAATGATGATTTTAGAACAGAGCCTTCTGTGGCCACAAACTTGATGTCATAATGGATATTTTGTTAACAGTACTTAGTGTGGTCACACACGTTATATCATATGATTTTAGAACCATGGCTGGTGTAACCAAACACTTGTTGTTATTAATTATGATTCCAAACAGTAACTGGTGTAGCCACACTCTATGATGCTAAGACAGTTCATGGTTTAGCCACACACAATGATATTAGCTTAGAACAGTACCTGATGTAGCCACACACTTGTGGTCATAATCTGGTTCTTCTCATCCTGTAATATATCAAAATGTTTAAAGGGATATTGTCAACGATTTTTTTGAAAATTTGTAACTGTCCATAAATGCTTTGTTTAAGCTATCATTAAACAGTTATGCTACAAAATATACGATTGGTGTTCTTTTTTTTTTTTGTTGTTGACAAAAAAGACCCAAGACTATCGTTATCGGAATTATTGTTCGGATGACAGAAATTCAAAGTGAAAGTAAAAGTAAAAACGGTAGTTTGGAATTCTCGGGGGTTTAGCTTTGAGGTAAGGAAAATACTGTTAAGATTCAAACACTTCATGATTGTCACGCTTTTTTAATGTTGTTTGAATCTTAACGTTTCGTAGCGTATTCGCCAATAATTCGATGCTTAATCTTCATTTTATGAAGGTCAGTACGGAAAACAACAATAATTTTGGGTATGAAAATGTAGATATCATAATTAGTATGTACGACGAGCTTCTGGGACAATCGTCATCGGGTATTCTCAAGGTAATACAATTGGAAAGCTAAATACATTTTAATTTAAAAGTTTTGAGAGCAAGAAGTTCACCCAAAGAGTCTAAATATGGTAGCCAAAGTCAGCTAAGTTCACCCAAAGAGTCTAAATATGGTAGCCAAAGTCAGCTAAGTTCACCCAAAGAGTCTAAATATGGTAGCCAAAGTCAGCTAAG